>JAQZBX010005441.1:0-39316 GCA_029593785.1 Cabassous unicinctus
GAGGAATATGTTTAGTTACTGTTTATTATGATGTAGTTTAAATCATCTAATCATATTTCCTGGTAATTTACTTGTGGTGTCATAAAATTCATGGGTAACATGGATGTGCTTTCCAATGATATAGATACTAACATCTATTTCATGTATACATTGTCCAACTTTAGTTGTACCTTTAACTAATGTTTTGTTATTTTTTGCTTAACACAACTTTCAATAATTATGTAATTATATCTGTCAACTTTTTTCCTTGTGATTTTTGATTACTTCAAATTGATGATGTTGTTAATTCATTACATACAATTCACATTCCTTTACATATTTTTTAAATTTTATTTAAAAAAATGTGTATGTGTATGCTGAGATCAAAATGATTTTGAAATATTTTTGCAGAATTCTTTTAAAAAAGGAAATATTTTCCTTAATACTGAAAAATGTCTTTGAATGAAATACCTTCTTATTAAAATGAATCAACATAAATAAATTCCATCTTTTTAAATAAAAAGTGACACCATAATAAGTTTAATTAAGGCTTATCTCATATCCCATAAGATATATCACTAACCAAGTGAGAAATTGGCATTAGCTTAAATCATTTGCTGTCCTTTTTTTAATTCTCTCAATTAAAATATTTCCTAAAATCAGAATTTCAAAAATCAGTAAGATATTCAAATTGGCATGGATTTTCCCATATTGCACAGCCTATAATTTTACCGTGGTAAATAAGGTGATATTAACCACACTCCTTAGTTTTTTCAAAGAGGCATTCACAGGGTTATTGCAAGTATTACATCAGTAATGAACGTGCTTGCAATGGGCAGTGAAAATATGATGGATATCATTAATTAATTAATATTATTCAAGAATATATATGATTTATACTCAATAGAATTATGCAGATTCTTTGGGGAAGCCTCTGGGCAATATTTACTCATGTTCTTCAAGCACTCAGGTATGATTCTTTCATAACAAATAAAAATAAAAGCATCTGGGGAACATTTGAACATCAAACATAGTCACAGAAAATCAGAACCGCACTGCAACATGTACTACAAGAGAATTCCCTCTGGCCATTGCTGCTTTTGGTCCTGCTGAAGCTAGAAAAGCAACTCTTACCTGGTCACCATGGGCTTCTTGGAAATGCCCACACTTACAAGAAAATCCTATTCCACTGTTCCACAGAGAGTGCATGGTCTAAAATGAGTGAATCCAAAATCTCTAAATTCTTTATTCATTTGGAATTGAGCATATGTATAAATCACTATGCAGTTAACAACAAAAAAAATGCTATACATATGTCTTACTATATATCTGTTTCTTTGGAGGAAAAAAAGAAAAGGAAAAAGAGACAGAATAAGAGAAATAAACTCTGTTTTACTGGCATGTTTGCAACAAAGAATGTATGATTTACTAAAAACAAATAATTTTTTAAAAAGCTAAAAACATGAAAAATTAGGAGGAAAACAAATTGTATTATTGTGGCAAAACAATATTTCCCTATGCATGTTTATTGATCTTCCTGAATAACGACAAACTAATGATTACATTAAATAGGCAATTCCACTTTTATTAATATTATTCTTCAAAAATGATAAAGATAAAAAGCAAAATTTCCTTTTGAACTTGTTTTCACAAAACTTAATCCAAATGCTTTCACTTCTAAGTCCTGGATGCCTGTTCATTGTAAGCTCTAGAAAGATATATATTTTGGTGTAGGGCCAAATTGTGCCCTTTCAGATCTAACTGTGAAAATGTTTGGGATGGATGGCATGACTGCATTGCTCTTAACACTTTGTGAAGAAATTTCCTAAGGCTTCATATTTATACCAACAGTTGGTAAAATCATGTCCCCCAAATTTTTTATGGCAATGCATAAAATTTTAAAATAAAATAATAATAAAGTGATAGATTTGAAACTTAAGTGCAATAAAAAGGAACAAATGGTATAATATTTAACTTACATTTATATATTTAAATAGAGAAGACATGTCATTACTCCAGAGATCCTATGCTTGCATCAAACCTGAAACATAGACTTCCTTGTCAGTCATTCTATATTAGCTGATAACAACGGGAAGCTATTTGAAGTTGTGCCTGATCATCTAAGGACACAGGGAATCCTGGGATGCTAATGAATCAAAGAAAAAGAGAGTTGGGGAGGATATCTTCATGAAATAAATATCATAAACTAGTTACTATTGGAAGAAGGAGGGGAAAAGATCTTGGGTTTGTGTTGGACAGCAATATAGTTACTTGCCCTGAGTCCAGAGTGAGACAGATAAGGGAGTGAAGGAAGGCTTGAAAAAAGAATCTTTCTGCAGATGAGGCAGACTCTGAAGATGCTGGCAGTTGGGAAGATTCAGAGAAAATGTTGGGACTCTGAGATATCTTGCAAACAAATGATCAAAATTTCCAGAGGCAAATGAAGAATATATTCAGTAATTGTGAACAACTAAGAAGTAGATTCAATGTAATTCCAATAAAAACCCCAACAGCCTATTTTACAGAAACAGAAAAACCAATTATCAAATTTATTTGGAAGAGTAAGGGGACCAAATATCACAAATACCTTTCAAAAGAAAAACAAAGAATATTCTCACTTACTGTCTTTAAACCATATTACTTGGCTACAGTGGCAGAAACAGCATAGTACTGGCATAAAGATCAACAAAATGACCAAAAGAACTGAATTGAGAACTTGGAAATAGACTGTCACTTCTACAGTCAAGTGATTTTTGACAAGGCTATCAAGCTCTCCCATCTGGGCCAGAATAGTTTATTCAACAAGTGGTACTGGACGAACTATGTAGCTGTATCGAAAAGAAAGAAAGAAGACCGTCTCTTATGCCTTTTACAAAAATTAACTCAAAGTGTATCAAAAACCTAAATATAAAAGATATAACCATAGAAATCCTAGAAGAAAATATTGGGAAATATTTTCAAGATCTTGTGTTAGGTGGTGGTTTCTTAAATCTTATACCCAACACAGGAGTAATAAAAGTAAAAATAGATAAATGAAACCTCCTCAAAATTAAACAGTTTTGCTCCTCAAAAGATTTTGTCAAGACAGTAAGAAGGCAGCCCAATCAATGGGAGAAAATATTTGGAATCCACATATCCAATAAGAGTTTGATATCCATGTTATATAAAGGGATCATACATCTTAATGATAAAAAGACAAGCAACACAATTATAAAATGTGCAAAAGACTCATACAGAAATTTTTTCCAATGAGGAAACACAAATGGCCAAAGAGCACATGAAAAAATGTTTAACATCACTAGCTATCAGGGAAATGCAGATCAAAACTATTATTAATAGTTATTATTAATAAAACAGAAAACTGCAAGTGATGGAAAGGATGTGGAGAAATAGGAATTCCAATTTAGGAGGAAATGAATAATGGTTCCTCCTCTGGAAAACATTTTGGCAGAATATAACCTCAAGAAGCTGAATATAGAACTGCTGTCCAGCAGTCCTGTTACTAGGAATAGACTAATAAGAATTGAAAGCAAGCGCCTGGACTGACATTTCACACCAAAGTTCATAGCACCATTATTCACAATTGCTAAAATATTGAACCAGTCCATCTTTCCTTCAGCTAGTAAATGAAAAACCAAAATGTGGTATATGCATATTAATAGAATGGAAAACTATTCAGCTGTAAGAAGAAATGAAATTGGGATGCATATTACAACATGAATGAATCTTGAGCATATTATGTTGAGTGAAATAAGCCAGACACAAAAGGACAAATATTGTAATATTGTATGGTCTCATTAAAATGAACTAAATTCAATGAGAAACTCATGGAGGTAAACTCTAGAGAATAGATCTTTAGGAGATAGAATATGAGTTGAGAATGCTATCTGATGCTTAACATATGTAGAATTTTTAATAAGATATATTACAAAAGTGTGGAAATGAATAGACTTGATTTTTGCACATTATAGTGAGTATAGCATTGCTGATTTATAAATGTAATTGTGGCTGAAATGCTTAGTCTGTGAACATAAAAGGAAGTTAGAGAATAATCTAGGGAATGTATATACTGGTTTTAGTGGTGGATGAAGATTGTGGCTAATTGTATAAATATAAGAATGTTCTTCTTTTACAAAGTGTTAAGAATATTGTGATACAAAGGAAAATTATAATTAATGCAAATTATGGATGGTAATTAATAGTAGTATTGTATTAATTTTGCAGCATTGGCAAAGAATAAAATTATATCAATTCTAAGGGAATGATGGGGTGATATATAGGAGTCCTGTATAATGACATAAGTCTTTGTTTTGTAAGTTCATAACTTTTACTCCACACTTATTGCTTATGTATGTTTATGTATGAAATATATACATCAATGAAATTATATAACAAAAGAAAAAAAAAAGAAATGGGGTAGAAAAGTGTCTATTTGGTTCTATGTGGAGATATTTTGAAGTATTTACAGGTTCTGTGCTCTAATGAGCTCCTAAAGTTTAGATGAACCTTGAGAAGATTAGAGAGGGTGGTTTTTGTACAGAAAGCTGTTCCACAGAGGCTCTGTCAGCATTGGCTTCCCTGTAGGGCTGGGGGAACCATGATGTCCACATCAAATGGATTTTTTTTTTTATCAGGTCTCACATGCACCTACCAACATAGGCCATTTGTCTTCCTCCCATATGTCCCCTCTTTCTGTTTGGCAAATACTCTAGACTCCAACTTCAATATACACATAGAATCTGAAAATTGAAGGAAACTTCCACTTTGACCAGCATTTAAACCTAAGCCACATGATAAGTGTTACCATTTAAAGCAAAATTTTTTCTAGTTTCCTAGAAAGACACAAATTCTGACCATTTCTCTAGCCTCTACTGTGACTTCACCTCCATAATCTATGGAGACTTTCTTGGCATTCTTTTGCTATTGGAAATACACTGTAATCAGCATACTCATATATGAACATGAAAGTATTGGGGCTTTTACTTCATTCTCATAGATAACAGGAATGGGATTAGTGACAGTACAATTATATGTATTTGCATTGTTGAAATAAAACAAAGCAAAACAAAATATATTATTATTTCATAAAAATAACAAAATTGTACACAAGTACACTTTTCCCGATATCTCTAAATAGCAATTAGTCTTAGAGATTCTTTATTTTTTTTCCTAGTGTCACAAGCATAAATGGTGTCAACTGTTAGATACTTTATTTAAAACTTTATTTTACTGGGAGGTCCTGGGAATTGAACCCAGGACCCTCCATATGGGAGATGGACACCCAACTATTTGAGCCATATCTGCCCCCCTGTTAAATACTTTTAGTATTCCTGTACACTGAGTTTTATTTTTTGCCAAAAAAGTATTTATCCTCTGTGAATTGTACATTCTGGTGCATGTTGATGATGTTTATATTTCTTATGGTTGTTTAAATGTTTGTTTTCCTGTCCATTTGTAAAAACATTTATTTAGAATTGATATTAATACTTTCCCATCTTCTGTGTTAAATTTTTTCTCCAATCTCTTTAGTTATACTTAATTAATGACAGTATAAAATTTATATTTTTAAATGATTAAAGATGAATTATTTGTGGAATAATATTGATTATCCTTCCATCTGGATAATAATAGCCCAATACCATGTAATTTAATTCTTACTTCCTCTAGTGAATTGATGCTTTTGCTAAATTAAGTCAACATTTAAATCAATATCAATCTTTTACTATTATTTTATTTTATTTTTGTTTCTCTGAGAAGTTGTTGGTTCACAAAACAATCATGCATACCAAACAGGATTCACATACATCACCTGACTACCAGCACACCAATACCTTACAGTGTTGTGACATATTTGTTACAAAAGATGAAAGAACATGATCATATTATCACTGTTATCTATAGTCCATAGCTTATACTTCATGTATTTATCCCCCAATTATCCTATTATTAACACTATGAATTAATATTATATATCTGTCATAGTTCATGAGAGAACAGTGTCATATTTGTACTGTTGATCAGATTTCACCATTCACCATGGGGTTCACTGTGTGTTATATATCCCTGTCTTGTATAATCCATCCAAAGTGTACATTCAGTGGCTCTCAGTTTCATCACAGAGTTCTGCTGTCATTACCTCAGTTGGTTTTAAAATGTTTTCATTACTCCAAAAGGAAGAATCCCACACCCCTTATACTCACCCATCATTGACCCTTGCCATTGATATAGTACCTTCTTTGCCATTGCTTAAAAATATTGCAATATTACTGTTAACCATAGTTAGCAGAATTGATACATTTTGCTGTATTAAATCAACATATAAATCAATACCAATATTTTAGTTTTAGTTTGTTCCTTTACTTTTTTAATTTTAATTAAAATTTCTAAGTTAATTTTATTTTTTAAAATGTTTTAATGTTTTGCCTAAAAACATAATTCCTTCTTCAAAAATTGCTCATTTCCTCATTTATACCATTGCATCTAAAATTAATTTCAAATCCTTAACTCAGAGCAATGTCATCTAATTCCCTTGATGGCTTGTCCAGGTGTTTCTGGTGCTTTTTTCAGCAGCTGCTGTGCTATACTTCCTCATGGCAATGTTCATTGGCTGCTATACTGCCATTTGACATCTGGTGCACTCTGAAATTATTATGAAAAGGGGCATATTGTGAATATGTTGTTTAAGGCTTACTTTGGGGATAGCTTGATGTCACTTGTATATAAAGCAGGCATCTTTTCTTAATCTTACTGTGGATTTATTGCAATTCTAGAATTGCTGTTTGATTTTTCTAGTTATTATTATTTCAAGCTATTGCTTGTAACTAATCACTTGGAAGTAGAGAAATTATATGTATTCTTTTTTATGTACATTGAATTTCTGCTGCCATATCTGCATTATAATCTCAAACAGCTACAGCATCTACACTAACAGAAAGATTCCTTCCAAAGAAGGAGCGTCAGAAACAAATTCCACTTGCTTCACATTCATGGCCAATTCTGTACTTTGCCTCTCAATTGCTTCCATTGTTTACATTAATGGTATTTTAGTGTTTAAATTATTCCTTGATGTCCATCAATCTGATTTCTGTATTGTTTTGTCTATTCACTTAAACCCATCCTATACAGTTTGAGAAACAAGGCTACAAAACTGGTGTTGGAGAAGTTATTATGAGAAAACTCTTGACAGAAGAGAATATTCTTATATTTACAAGAGTAAAGGTATTTTTCTCTTAATATTTGTGAAAGTACCAGGTTAATCTAAACTGGTTTGGTTGAACTCTGTGCTCATCTACAGGGCTACCTGGAATCCTGTTACTGATACTTGGTTAATCTGGAATGAAAAGTACTAAATATTTAATAATTAATCCATGCTTGGGTCTGAAATGTTATAGCTTCTGAGTTTATTTATATAAATATACTCTATATCATATGTGCTATATCCATGGGAAATACTGGCATATATTTTCCTATATATGTTTGAGTATATATATATATATATCTGTATACACAATCTATATACAAAACTATAGAAAATGTGCACATTGATACATTGATTTTTTGCACCTGGTTTCCCTGAGAGTATCTTGGTTTCTGTTTATTGAACCTACTCACATTTCCAGGTTTGGGCTGAATGACTAAAGAGTTGCCCTAAAAGTCTCCTTTTCAAATGAGATTCTGGCTTGCCTGAAACTAAATATTCTTCCAAATATTTCAGTTTGTGTTTCTGAGAGAAAGCTTTTTCTGTGTGATTGAGGTCACTGGAAGCTGTACCTGAATGTTCTGAACCTCCCTAATGTTGCATTAAACTTTCTTGTCCCTGCTGCCCTATATCTTTTTCCTGTAACAAATCTTTTCAGAGTTTTCATTGATAATCTTCATTCTATTACATAAGCCTACATAACTGGCACAGCAATCTATAAACAAGTCTTTCTATTTCAATATTGTACTCGTAAATGTCATTGAAGAAAACAGGAAGGACACATTTTCTTGCAAGATTTACTCTTCCCAATAGACATATGGTTTTCCTGCCCCTACATCAACTGTTACATTTATTACACTAATGTGTTTATATTGATTCAACATTTAAAAATATAAAGAAGTATCTTTTTAAAAAATGATTTCTAATTACAGAAATAGTTGCATAACTTTCTTAAATTTAACCATGCTATTTAATTATTTTTTCTTTTTCTTTAAAAGAAGCTTTACATTATATAATGTTTCACCAAAAATATAGGGGATTCCCATATACCCCACTTTCTCCATCTCCCAAACTTTACCACATTAACAACATCTTTCATTAGTGTGGTACATTTGTTACAGTTGATGAACACTTAGTGGCAATGCTCCAATATGTTCATCAATTGTAAACCCCAGAACCTCTGATGGCCATTGCCTTTATATCAATTCTTAACCAAATTTTAGGAATATATACAATTCATTTTTTTTTCTATTCTTACTGAGCAGTACAAGGTAATTGACAAATTTCAAATTGTAATATATGTGACTTCTCAGTATTCTATTTTCCCACTGCCTTTCCAAATTCTAGCCTAAGGAAGTGCAGGAGGAAAAAGGTATAAACTTGCCAGCTTCATTCAGATATACTCATCAGAATATATATTTTCTTTATGATTTTCATAAGCATTTCTGTCTCAGGATCTTAAATGAAGTATAAATGTAAACAAACACTTTTTTTCTGGGAAAAAGACCTTAATTTGAATTTAACTAGGTAATGGTTTAAGCCTTCTGTTTTTTCTCACATATATTTTCCAAACCTTTATTCCTTAGAAAATATTGGCTTTGGTTTTGGAGGATAAGAGATCTTATTTTTTTTAACCACTATTATCAACCACACATACCAATGATTTAGAAATAAAAAGTTAAATAAACAATAGCAAAGCCAAAAATGATAAAGTTAAAAAAAATCACCTACTTATTTTGGATGTTCATATTATCTTTGCATGTATATAGTTATTATAAAACTACTTGTACACATAATAATCTACTTTGCAACAATATTTTAATAATGACTGAATATAGTTTGCTGTTTATATATTCCAATAACTAGAGAATCCTCTTCAACACGTAGATGCTTTTTGATACTGTGTATTGCATGGAAATTGTAATACATGGACCATGTCATTTAATTTTTCAACACTGACTCCTTATTTTGTTATCTCTGATTTCTCTAACATGGCATAAAGTTGATTTAAGCCTCAGTCTTCAACCATTATTTTTCCATTGGTTTCAGCTACTTTCAAATACTAATATGTTTATTTCAATGTTATTTTTACCCCTAACATTTGTATGATGGAAGATCATGTGTTCACAGCAATTACCATCTGGTTTAATTATCATGACAACTTCAGTGAATAGTAGCATCAGAAATATATAAAAGGCATGGCATTGATATTTTTACTCAGTATCTGAATAATAACTTTTCAATATAGACAAGGGATCAAGATTTAACTTAATGTAGAACATGATATACAACTGAGATACTTAAATTCTATCACTTTCAACAATAAAGCTACATTTATTGCAAGAGGAAAGCAAACTCTGAATAATAATGTAACTTCATTTACAAAGAAATTACTAAGAACTTATAAAATTCTACTGAACAGGAAAGTATTTTGAGAGCAATTAAAAGAAATTACCTGTTTAATAATGGTAAAAACCAAATATTGCTTCTCAGACTACATTATAATTCTATTTTTTAGAAATATATGTTGAATAGCACCATAACATGATATTATAACTCAAGTTTGTATTTTTTTTACAGCTATTTAGTTAAATATAATGGAGGGGTAATTAATAAAAATGCCCCATTTGGGAATTTTATTATGATTAATTACATGCACTATATCTATAATCTCATATCAAGAGGGACAATTTTTTCTATATACAGCAGAAATCATATTGTCTTTCAATGTCAACTTAGTAGTATAAAGAACATGAAGAAAAAAAGAGTAAATTTTGATAAAAATTGAAAAACCTATTTATGGCATTCTTCCAAACCTAATTTAAATGGGAAGCTACCTAGTTACTAATCAGGCTGAAACATTTTGTTTCTGATCTGTGATATCAAATATTTTAATACCTACTGATAAATATTTCATTATGAACACATATTTTTAATCACAGTTAATTTACTATTAACTCTTTCTCAAAGAATTATTCTTATGATGGCAATATTTAGTTTTGACTTTGAACTCAGGCAAATACTGATTTTAATATGGTGTATATCCAGTAATTTTTATAAAATATTATAAAACATTGATCATTTGAAATGTTGTCATGTTGCAATTCTCTACAAAGTTTCTTTTTAAATGATTTAAAATATTAATATTTTGCTTTGAATAATTTATATATTTTAATCTGAATATATTTCTCTTTTATATTTTCACTAGCTCTGAAAGTGTTGGGCTAAAACAAACATTAAGAAAATATATTAAACAAAAAATGAAGTAGACTATGTTTAAAACAATTGTTAGAAAAAATATTCAGAGCTAATATTTTTGTAAAGTTTGAATTAATAATGTAATTTAAAATATTTTAGTAAGTTAACAAGCTAATAATTACAGCTCAAGGCTTTATTGATACAAACTGATTTTTATCACAATTATACTGGAGTAGGTTGATTTTTTAATTTTATCTTCAATTGAGTTATTAAATTAATATATATTGTTGCCACTTAATATAATGCATCATGATGAATTTCTCGCTAATTACATGTGTTTATGTTTTCCCAATATTTTGTTTAGAACTGTTTAAAACAAGAGGCTTATCAATATGTAAAGAGTCCATATATTGCAAGGTTGTATTTAGAACATAAATTACCATGTATCAGATGTAAAAAATCCATTGAAAAAAATTTTTTAAAGATTCATAAGCAATGTGTAAATTAAGTTTGGACATCCAGATTTGAAAAAGGACTAAGTTGTATTTATATAAATGGAAGCAGATTATGGCTTTAACTAAAGGCCTAATGAAAATAAATTTATTCAATCAAAATAATGAGCTTGAAGATAAACATGATAAATTATTCAGAACATTGCACAGTGGAGATAAAAATGAAAGTTCCCATGTCAATACACATGTATTGAAACATACACACATGCAGACAAGATACAAGTTCAGGAATATGGGGACCAAAGAAGGAAAGAAAAAAAATAAAGAGAAGCAAAGAAGTAATGTTTTAGTGGTAATGGCTGACATTTCCTTATCAAATATATAAAAAGGGAATAAATGGTGGGCAGAATATATTTTGCTTATCTTTCCAGATACACTGCTTATTCACACCATCCTGCTTTGTTTATTGGAGCTAAAGGTCTTGAATTGCATCAAACTGTTCACTACTCTGGCTTCCTCACTCCCTTTTAAATTTTTTCTCTCCTCAAACTACTTCTCTGACTCCCCATTTCAGATCTAAGGATTAAAGCTGTGAAGGTGACCTGCTGTTACAAGTAGCAAGTTTGTAAATGCCTGCTTCAGTAAAATAAGATGATAGTTATATACACCATAAAACATCAATATGGGTATGACCAATATTCCAATACGACATAGATATACACATAATAAACATTAAACATGTAATTTAATGAATAACAAAAATTAAAGAGATGTTATGGCAATCAGGTATTTTCAGGCAGTTTTAAGGGAACCAAAGTCACTTCTATCAAAGAAGATGAATATTTTTGCAACCATATAAATAAAAAAATTCATTGAGAAATTCACTGAAAAATAAGAATCTGAAGAAATGATACGTGAACTTGACAGGGGTCTGGAAAGAAATTGCCAAGCATTTTGCACAGTATAGGAAAGTAAAATGTGGAGGAAAATTATGGCATACAGAACACAGGATAAGAACACATAGGGTTTCTCATTTGGGTCTCTGGTCTCAAATTATCTCACTACAAATTACTTATTAAATACAAAGGGAAAAATCATAACTTTACACTGGAAAAACCTGACAAACACCATCTTAACAAAGTGATTAAAGTTAATAGAATCAGTATGGGAACATATGGTTATCTTGTCCCTCCTTATTAGATAAATTTTTGTAGTATTGCCAAAAGTGTATAACCTTATTATAAAAACCAGAAAACATCAGACAAATCTAAATTGATGGACATCTTAAAAATAATGGTCTTCATGTTTCAAGATATCAGTGATGAGAAATAGAAAAACTGAGACTGCTACAGATTAAAAAAATAGATGCAATGTGTATTGATGTATTTGATGTTAGAATATAGGTTTGATTTAGATATAGACATTGTTATAGATGAATACATAATTGTACATACAAAGGCATTATTGAGAAATTTTATGACAATTCTATTAAATATGAAGTTTAGATAAAAACACTGGATCTATATTAGTTATCTAAATCTGTGTTGTTATTGGTTTTTTCTTCATGCAGGTATAGGCTACATTTAAACTTTTGTTTAATGTTACTGCTTGTTTAAAGGCTGATGGAATGTTTCTTTGAATAATATGCAAATCCTTTCATACCTTTTCAAGCTTTTTGCTTTTAATAGAATACTATGATATTAAAATTTTTAAACCTGAATTTTGGTTAGGAAGGAGGCTATTATTTCTTGAATCTTGTTCTGTTCTGAACTCTTTAAATAGCATAAGGATACTTACCATGGTCTTCACAGTGAAAAATAGGTGAATAATATATTTAAATCATTTTTATTTAGGGTTCTTATTTTTGCACTGTCTCATGTCCACTCCCACAAAAAAATCATCTCCTGTATTTTATCCATTTTCTTTGTTTATATTGGGAGACCATGTCTGGCTCTCCAAAACCATTTACATTGTCATATATAGACATACAAGCATCTACTTTACTGTATTGTATTATTAAAAATATTTTACATAATGAGACAAGATAAAAGACAAATAAAATTAAGCAAAACATAATTTTGCTTACAATGACAGATTTAAATATACATGATCTCAATTTCCTCCCCAAACACAATTAAATGATGTGAAATTTCACATGCATAAAGATGAAAAGAATGAGAAAACAGGTCACAATACAGGAGAAATATCAGGTATTTTGTATGATAAAAGAGGATTAAAACTCCACATCTGCTCTTGGACAGCAGTAATGAAGAAATGGCAACCCTCTTGACAGAAGCAGTGCAGAGTAGAGGCTACAGAGATTGAAGCAAAAATGCATCAGCCTGGAGACAAAATGTATTATAAAAAGGAGGTGGGTATGAGGTATACACATAAATAAGGATATTCAGTGAATAAATAACTTATACAATGTTAAGCAATTAATTATTCTCAAGATCTTTCACAGAATTCTAGTGTCCAAACTACACTCTACTGGGAGAATATTGGGGGTTTCCTTTGGGAGCAAATGACTCCTTGAAAGAATGAAATTTAAAACCCCTTAAAATCACCATATCCCTTCTTAAAGAAGTCGGGTTTTGAAAAACACTGTCCATGATTATTGTACTTCCAATGCACGTTCTTCTCTTCATTAGGACCTTGTAGTCTAGGATCCTCGGGTCTTGTGGATAGTCTCTGATTTGACAGACAGTGATCAAAGGAAAATTTGGCAGATACAAAGAAACCAAGGGTAAGTAGAGGCATTGCAAGGAATAGGAGAAAAGAAAAGAAAAAAAAAAGCTCTTTAAAATATTTCATAGGGAAAAATAGATAATCTCTGCAAAGTGTACTAGTGAAAAGTACCTCAGAAAATTAGAGAGATCTGAATATTTGAAAATATTACCACAGAAATATAACTGGGACATAGAAATGTTGGAAGAACAGTTGATCAAGTTTCCCTATAGAGTAAAGATAAGTAACAGAGAAAGTGATAATGAAATGAAACAAGAAAAATAATATTAACGACAGAAATCTTACAAAGTAATTGTAGAGAAAATAAGATAAAGGAAAGGAAGGAAAATTATGAAAAATGAAATTACACGATTATTCCTAAAAATAATGGAAATGACTTTAAAAAGAAGGGATCCAGTGTATCTCAAAGCAATAATTTCTCAACAAAAAGGAAATCATTACTACATGGTACATCCTTGTAGAATTTCAGAGCACTGGAAATAGAATCTTCTAAGATCATCTATTGAATGTATATTTTTTAAAAAGTCAATACAAATGATATGAAATTTTAATGGGATGAGATATTAACAGATTTTTGTGTGGGTAGAAACATTCAAATCTAAAGAAAATCAATTTTCAACATAGTTTTCTTCACACTATGAAAGCAAGAAATTGTGCAAGGGTAGAATTCTTGAATATCATATTTGTTGTTTGTTCTGGCCTTTCTACTTGTAATACTATTTTTTACTTTCTTTTTTTCCTGGTACAACTTTTTAATTGTACTGACATGTATCATTCATATATTAACATACATAAACAATAAGTGTATAGTAAAAATTGTGAACTCACAAAACAAATATGCAGAAAACATTATACAGGGGTCCCATATATCAACCCACCACTAATGCCTTGCAGTGTTGTGAAAAATTTGTTACAAATTATGAAAGAATATCGTCAAAATGTTATTATGACTATAGTTCATACCTTACATTTGGTGTATTTTCCCCCCAACCTGTCCTATTATTTTTTTAAGAATATTTTTATTACAGAATTTGTGAACTTACAAAACAATCATGCTCATGTGTAGTATTGCCATTGAACACCCTTTCACCAATACACCACTCTGTGGTAAAACATTTATTAATATTTTGCTGGTTATAGATTTGTTTTTAATATAATTTGTACAAAATTAAACACAATAAACATATTTTAATTTGAATAAAATGCTCAACCCAAGTAAATAGTATTAGCAGAAACAAAAAAAAATACAATAAGGTATTATTAAACATTATTTTAGTCTTCGTGGACAAAAATGCTCAGAAACTGAACACCTCTACCTCTAATATCACTTCTTTTGTATAAGCCCCTCAACATTACAACCTTATAAGTGACATAGTGCAATACCATTATATCCTCATTTCCAGTCATTCCCTGTACAGTCCATTGTCAGAGAATTATAAGGTTTAAATATAAGTCTGATCATGTCACTCCTCTGTTCTTCTCACTCATGGCACAAATTAAATAATTCCCATGAACAGCATTGTCCCTCAGTGTCCCTTTTCCTCTTTCATTTTTAAACCCTTAGTGTTCACCTAACCTGCTGCCCTGGTTCTGCCCTGCTCTCTGTTGGTTCCCAGGCCCACTTTCACCTCTGGGATGGGCTTTTTATGGCCCCTTTTCAGGCCAGTCACTTGGTCACTGGAATGGTGCTCTCCTCTGCTCCTCACACACCACTACCACCCTCCAAAACACAACTTGGTAGTCAAAGACGATGACAGATCCACCTACATTCTGTCTTTGACTCCTTGCATTGCTTTTACTGAAGCAACAAAAGGTGCTCCGTTTTGCCCATAAAACATTATTGACAGGAAGCGAAGTCAGAATCATTAAGGAACCTTGTGTTTGAGTTAATATCCCCATAAAATTTTATTTAGCTGACACCAAAAAATACAGAAAGTAAGGATGTTATATATATGCTTGTTTATGGCCATAACAATATTCTAAAATAAAATCCTCAGAGGCTGTAATTTTATATGATGAAATATTCACAATATTTTTTATCAGAAACAGCAGAAGAGATTAAGCAAATCAAATTTTATCATTACAAACATTTTTTAAAATGGTCATAAACACTAGAATACATCTTGATTCTTTTTTTTTGCACTTTAATAAAAGACATAGAATTATTTCCTCTATTAAATTAAAATTATATTACATCAAATCTCTCCTAAATTCAGTTTCCAACATTTACTCTTTGATCTTTCCAATACCCATAATCATAGAGATTGAAAGAGGAGAAACATCTGAGTTAAAAGGAAGAGTTTAGGGAGGAAATGTAAGTACATTCCTTAATATTTTACTAAATTCACATGAGATAGAAGAATATATGTACAAATAGGAAAAACCAACTTGACACTGCCAACAGAATTGCCAACTGTACTAATTCATCAGACTAAGACCTTATGATTTTAGCTCAAACTCTGTGTCATCTCTCATCCCCTGCCACATAATTTGCATTAATATTATTAGAAAGATATAGTTTCATGAGGCGGTGGAATGGGTGGAAGGATAGACATGAAAACTGTTATAAAATATTTGCAATATCTCAAATATCAAATAAATAAGGTCAAGTATCATTCCATGTAATCATAATGGAAGTGTGAAAATTAAGAAAGGAAAAAGATTGTGGGGAAAAAAACAGTTATTCATTTTGTTAGATTTGGAGAAAATGCCACAGGGGGAATAATAAAGAAAAGTAAAGAATTTGATGAAAAGGGATACCAAATATCTTAGCTTACTTATATTTATATATTTTGGACCTTGATAGCTACAGTAACCAGATTATGAGCCCTATGTAACTTTGTGTATAAGATAAATACTAAGAACACATTTGAAGATTGCTGCTATGTCTGGCTGGATGTGGGTCTGATTATTGTAATAAACACAACAGGTAGCTTATCCTTATGTGATCCATCACTTCTTTGACATTCAACACATGTTAGCTACTTCTTGTTTAGAAAATGTAATAAGTGAAATTTTGACCATCCCAATTACAGTAGTTTTGGATTTGTGCTGTTTTATTTTCATTGTCATTTCCTCTGCCTACATCTTTTCCACTAGCAAGAAGATTCTATCAATCGAAGGTTAATCAAAACCCTACTCTATTTGCCTTCTATACTTTGTGGTCATTGTATTATTTCTCTTCTCTGGCTTCACTGCTCATCTAAAGCCAAACTTGAGTTCCCCTTGTTTCTGATCTTGTAATTTCTGTGTTCTATACTATGGCACCCCCAACATTGAATCCCATGATATACAGTCTAAGAAACAAAGCCTTGAAGATGATTCTGGGCATGACGATGGGGGAAAATTCATCAAATAAATTTGTTCCGTTTTATTTCAATAGGACATGTAATCTATCAATATTCATCATTTTTCATTTCTCTTATAATTTTTATAGGTATTTAAAAAGAAAAAATGTACAGCTTTTTTAATAGGAATTTTAATTGGTCAAAAATGCCCCACATTTCTATATGTAAGCCTGTGGAATACCAAAAATCATAGATCCCTTTAACAACCCAGTATTAAAATGTATTCATAAGTGGAATTCTAGTTATTTGTAACAGGATGTAAGAAGACATGTTTGCTTAGAAATCACTACCACTCATTGCCATTCTTTACCAAACACACAAAACCATTAACAACAACCAATTACCTTCAAACTCTCCCTTATGATCTCACTGACAAATTCAAATAACCAAAATCTCATAAAATCTTTTGACCTATTAATATTAATCATTCCCTGCATTAGGTTGTTTATTTAAACATACTGTGGGGGATGTTTTGTGTAAACACTGAATATGGTGATCTCACTAAACCAAATGAACTTATGGGAAGCCATGTTTCATTCCAAATACTCATTTAAGGTTTTCATTTATATGAAAAATGGAAAAGGTATCTTAATTTTTTTCCAGAAAACGTTATTAAATCCCAAAGCATTAGAGAAGTTCTGATCCAGGTATGACATTGAAATGAATATTAATTTATGTGATGCTTTATTTTTGTCATAACTCCATACCCCTTTTTAAAAGTTTTTTTTTCTATTTTTAAAGAAGTTTTAGATTACAAAAATGTTATATAAAAAGTAAAGGGTATTGATTTGAGCTCAAGCATGAGGTGAGGGAGGTGAGGGAGGGCCTCATGATATGAGTCTGTGCAGAAACCATTAGATCATAAGAAAAGAAAATAGAAGAATTGTTTCAAAGACATGTATTATATGTACATCATCCTTTTGTAAGACATAAGTCTGAAGTAGCTAGCAGTTTAGTCCTTAAAAGATCTCTAAAATCATGTACAATTACTTGGGAAAGTGTGTCAGGACTCTGTCATGAGACCAGAGGACTGAAAAAGTCCAGTCACAATATTTTCCTAGCAAAAAATGAGATGTGGATTTAAGAAAAAGTGAAGATTACCAGATGGATGATGTCAGTCAAAAGGCATCTTAGCATAGAATATCAATATTCTGGCCAGGCCTCTAGATGTAACATATCAGTATATGAAAAAGGAGTCTCAAATTTATGCAGAAAGAAAAGTACATCATGGTGAAAACACAGATAAAATTAATGTAAGATCACAGGCAACAACAATCATAGTTGATATCATAATTTTGAGTGACTAGAAAAGGAGAAGACATGTAATGGATATTCTTCTTTGGCCATTGGTTATTACAGTCTCATTTTCAAATCATGTATGGTCTTTATAATTTCTACAAACAAGAACTTAAAATATTCTTTTACATAAAATTTGTGATAATATTTTCCCCAATTATTTCTTCTCCCCTCTTTGGTATATAAACATTGGTAAATCATATCTATTATGGTATTTACTATTATTTAAAGAATGGTTGCTATGTACAAATCTACAAAATAGTGAACTTTCTGGTTCATCTGTCTGTTATAAAAGAGATAAATATTCTTTGAAAAACACCCTGGATTTTATTACCCATTTCTTTTATGGTATTTATTCAACCATTCAGTACTAATTATTGAGAATTACTCTATGTCAGACAGTTATCCCACTGTGGAAACTTTGCTTTTCTTATTTCTTGGTTTTATTAGACTAAAAGTGGGTGGGGATTATCATCTCTGTGCCCTTGGTACTCTAGCAAGTACAAGGCACAGAATAGACAATAAATGGTGACAATTTGAATGAATCCAATGGGATATTAAAATTTAGCCCAAGTTGAAGGGGTTGCTGAACAGTGGCTAGGGACTAACTTAAATGATTTCAAGTCTAACTTATTTTCTAAACATCTTGTGTTTTTAGACAATTTCATTGGTAGCACTTATGAAACAGTTTACCAGCAGAAAAGACTGAAGCATAGCCAGAGATGAAATAGTTCATCTCTAGGTGATGACACTTGGGTTTGGTTCAGTTATTCTCTGACTTAATAAGCCCCTCTTCTCTTATTTATTTCTTAAGATATTTCCTGCACCCTTGAACACTTTTAAGAACTTATAGTGTAGTTTGTTTAAGGAAAGTTGGAGCTTCTTATCATTATCTTCTCCTTGCCCAAGAGCAGTCGAAAATTGCAGCTTCCTAATATCAGCCAATTTTTCCCCTGCAGCTAAGCTATGATCAGCATATTAATTCCACTTTCTAAATTCACACAATAAAACTACCTGGTGATATAATATGGACTCCATTATGCCACATTCTTTCCCTTAAGCAAAAAGCAGAGTTGATAAAATTTATCTTTTGGGCAACTCTTTATTTCTTTTCTCAGCAAAACTGCTTTTGTACTCTTTAAAAGTTATTAAAAAAATTTTGGATATTACTGTTTAAAGAATGTGATAATTTGCACTTTGGGAAAGAAAGATGGTGAACAAAACAGCTTAATGACCAACCCCTAATAATTTCTGATTCCAGAGTACAGGTCCATAAAACTGAGTTCTGCAGGATCATGTGAGCCAAGGGTCTCTTCTCCATATTCCTCTGCAATTGGATGTTGCCCTTTATCTCTATGTCCCTGAAAGTCTATGAGGCTTAGAGAAAAGTACATAACTATTGACTCCTCAATGTGTGAATGATATTGGAATTTCTACTGGTCCAAACCCCAGGTCAAACCCAGCATAAACTCTGCCCTCCTCACCTAGGGAGCCCTGCTTAATGAGGCCAAGGTGGTCTAGGCACAGAGTAGAATTGTGGAATCTGACAGCAGTGAAAGAGTGTAGAGATTTTCTAGTCCCAAGTTCTCAAATCTAAAATTCACCTTTTTATGTTGTGGTGGTGTCAGGGAAAAAACTTGAGAAAGCTGCCCTATGACTTTGATTTCAAATGTCCAATTTAAATGGAAAGTTGAGCATGATACCTAGAAAGGTAGGAGAAAAATATCAAACAGTTTGTGTGGTGTCATCTCATGTTTGAAAGTGAAGTTGTGATTAATATAAGTATATGCTTAGAAAAGTCTAGGGGGATAAACCTTAAAATCTGTTTGTCTCTGGATAGTGAGATTTTCAGTGACATTCCTTAATTACCTACACTTCTGTATATTTTACTTTTTCTTACCATTAAACATGTCTTACTTTTCTAATAAGAAAAAATAAATAAAGCTCTTTTCATATTGGGGAAAAATATATAAGAGTTTCCCATGTGCCCCACTCCCACCCTTTCCCACACTTTCCCACATTAACATCTTTTGTTACTATGGTACATTTGTTACAACTGATAAGCACATATTGAAGCATTGCTGCTAACCATGGACTACAGTTTACATTTTAGTTTACATGCTGACATGCACAATTTTTAAAGTTATGGCAAAGTGTGTAATGGCTTCTATCCATCATTGCAATGTCATGCAGGACAATTCCAATGTCCCAAAAATGGCCCCATGTTACACCTATTATTCCGTCTCCCCTCAGAACCTCTGGTGGCCACTGCCTTTGTGTCATTCATGAGTGTTCTTCAATTGTTAGAATAATACTAGAATAATACAAGCATGTATTAGAATAATAATAAGTTTACTTGAGTCCATTGTTTAATCCCCAATATTGAGGATTTGGGGATGATGATGTCCAGTCTCTTTCTAATGGAGAATGGGCTTAGATCCCATGGGACAGATGGTTGGCACTATCTTGCTTGCAGTTGCTGCACTCTCTGTTCCTTGGGATGATCATTGCCCATCATCATCTCCTTGTTATTTGACCTGGGTGACTTAAAAGAACTGAAGAGTAGGTGTCACAACTTCACTGAGATTCAGGACTCAACCAGCACATGAACAAACCAAAGATACATATATTTAACAAGAATAGTGCTAACTATAGGTTGCAATAAAAAGGGCAGAAGAGCCATGCATAAGGTCTAACTATGTTACATTGGGAAGCATAGATTCCATTATAAACTCACTGACAGGATGCTGAATTCCTGAGATTGTCTGCCCTATTCACAGTGTCTGGATCTCTCTTAAACTCTCAGAAGCATTGATGTTTGAGGCAATTTTTATTGTGGCAGTCAATGATATCATGCTAAGCCATTCATAAGTGTAACCTCTGGAATGAACTCCCAACTCACTTTGAAATCTCTTAGCCATAAAAACTCATTTGTATTAATATTTGCCCTTTTGGTGTAGGTCTTTTTCCAGATGCATTGCTAGTTTGCCCTTGGTAATATTCATTGGTGCCAAGGAGGCTCCTCCCTGGATGTCATTTCCCACCAGGGGAAGGCAGTGCATTTATATGCTGAGTTTTTCTTAGACAGAGGTCACATTTGAGCAACAAGGAGGCCTTCAGGAGGTAATTTTTAGGCAATATATAATATTAGGTTCAATGTGAGAACCCTCTGATCTTTACATCTAAGAAATAGCTTGGAGACCTGTTTTCTCTGCCCACACAGAGAATTCACCACTATCAGTTCTTGCCATAAACAGGAACTTTCCTGCTTACCTTATCTCCCTTATCTCACACACTATCTCCTATGTATATCAGTAAATATGTTTTTAAACTTGTTTCTCTGTTATCAGCCTGGAATTCTTACGATGTGATTTACAACCTGAATACCTGCCTGCTCCCCTGCACATTCACCCTCACCTTGAGTGTGAAAAAATCCTGAATAAAAAGCATTCTGGGGATCAACTTGAGAGAATGGCTTCTTCAGATGCTCTCCCCAGACCTCTCTCAACCTCCATGTTCAGATGAATTTCATTTCACCATCACAAGCTCTGCTAGACAGACCCTCACAAGACTTTGCAAGACAAATTCCTGCAAGTGGTAATTCCGATGTGACTCAGACCAGCAGTTCTTGTGGCACATCAAAGGGATGAAATTTATCTGAATAACTCATCATCCCATAGGTAAGGAAACAACAAAGCCCATTTAGGATATTTGCCTAAGTGTCAAGAATTCAGTCAGGTGTGTTATCTATTTCATCATGGGTTCAGGACTCTCAAAAGAGCAAAGGATTTCGTTAAAATTGTTCAGTAATTACTAAAGGCAGCTAACTGTATGGTAAAAGAAACTCAATTATTCACTTTACTAAAGTTAGTCCAATATCTCTGCCCATAGTTTCCTGACAGAAGAATGTTAGACTTAGAATTATCGGTGAAAGTAGGAAGAAATCTAAAAAGAACATATGAACAGGGAGAGAAAATTCCCCCTCCATTCTTATAACCTGAGGCCTAGTAAAAATAACTACATGTCTGCTTTAAACCCCTTCCCAGCCTACTGCTCCTTCCCCAACCCAAATTCATTTAGCTTTAGACAAAGAGGAAGCCCAGCTTCCCCCTCTCCCTCTGTCTCCTTCCCCAGTTCTTCTTTAAAAATCCACATTCTTAAGGAAGAAGAAACTTTACTTCTGCTTCCTCCTCCTCCACCGTCAGTCTTCTTTGAAACTCAGACACCTCACCCTGCTATGAAAAAATGCTTAAAAGAAGCCCTCGAGGCTAAAGAATGGCACACTTTCACAGTAACTCTTCAAAATGGACAGCCACAGCATGAATTACTTCCTATGCAGTGTTTAAAGAGCTAAGGAGAAGTATCAATGAAAATAAACTTCACAGTTCCTTTATTAAGGGGATTTTAGACTCCATTGCTAATGTCTATGAACTCCTGTCATTGGAAAGTTCATGTAAAAATTATTGTTGCCACAGCTCAGTTTAGTGTTTGGCAACTAGAATATCAAAAATGCTGCACTCAACAAGCAGAAGTGCTGAGTAAAGCCCTTATCAATGAGATCATGCCTGTAAGAAAACATTCTGTCAAAAGGTTAACTAAGATAAGGAAAATATTCCAGCAGCAGCTATGGATAATGTGGCTGTGGGCTGGTGGGGGCTATAAAATTAAATCACTGGAAGAGTAGGAAGACTTGGCAAACCAGTTTCCAAAAATTCTCAAAAGCAGTAATATCAAAGATGTATATTTCTATTGAAGTATTGTAACTTGTTTTATGTTTGTCTGTTTGTTCAGTGTCAGTGTATATTTTGATAACTTTGGATGGTAATATTAAATTGATAAATGAAACTTATTAAAAGAGATTTATTCAAGTGGCCAAAAATTAAATAAGCACTTATATTAAAAAATAAATATGGATAATAATGTAAAATAATAAAAGTAGTTATAACCAAATTGAATCATTATTTTGACAAATTTATTTAGCATTGATGGTAAATGTATGTTGTAAAAGGTTTGTTTGGAAACAGTTTCTAAAATCATTTTGGTAACTTAAGAATAGAAAGTATGTAGAATGTGTTTTATTATTAAGGAAAAAGAAAGTAATTTTATCCTAAGATAAAATGACTGGTTATTAAGATAGAGCAAAATGTTGGACAATACCTGAATGAATACAGAAAGTACAGAAGATGTGCAGAAAAAGAATTTTTGTGGTCAGACTTAAGTAAGACTTGATGGGTTTATCTATAGAGTTTTAAAGGCTTTAGTATCAAATAGTATACTGATACAAAGTTTTTTGTTCTCAGAGTTAAGTAAAATTAAATGAGTTTATCTATATAGTTTAAAGTCTTTAGTATCAAATAGTATACTGATGCAAAGTTAAAATTTTGTCCCTTCTCAAAGTTTCTTAAATCATTAGTCTGTTTTAATAAAGGTTTATAAAGAATTTTTCTCTTGAATAATCAATATACCAAAAAAAAAATAATAAAGTCTGTTTTATCAAGATAGCTTCTTATACTTTAATCTTATCATTTCCTTAGAAAAACAAGTCTTATCACTCTTAAAGGAACCTAATGTTCAATCTTGCTTTCTTAAAGTCAAATCTGGTTAAGTAGCCTTTTATTTCAAGCTATTGCAAAAAATTTGTTCTTTCACCTTAAAAATGACAAAGTAATAAAATAATTGAGTTTATTTGATATGCTATAGCTAAATGGAAAGTATTTGAAATTGTTCTAAAATTAAAAGGAGATTCTTTAACCCTCTTTTAAGTAAAGTTGTACAAATAAAAGCTTCATATAAATACACAAAAAGTGTATAAAATTCTTAAATATTTAACAATGTTTATATGTCACAAAAACAACCTCTATCCCTAAAAATCAAGAGGTGGATGCTTTAACTCATGTTCATCTAATTTACTTCACCTCTACTGAAAAAAGCATCTCTATAGCTACAGAATGAAAGCAGTCGTTATAAGCTGCAGGGGTAATGCAAAACAGTAAATTATGGCAAACTGAAATAACACAACTGTGGTATGCAGCAGTCCCAAATATTGCTAATTTGTGGCAAAAAATTAATATCCAGTTATGTCACTATCACTTTGTTTTAAAACTTGCTAAAGCTTGTGTAGCCGTTGGCCAATTTGAAGTAATTATGAATTCCAAAAATATAATTGAATCATGCTTGTAAACTGATCTGTTAATCTGGGCATGATTAGGTTATGATTAGGGTGTTGAGCCCCACCCCTTGGTGGGTGGGGAATCAAATATAAAAGGCATGGCAAGAACAGTTTTGAGAAGCAGTTTTTTGAGAAGCAGTTTTGATGTTGGAAAGAAGGCCCCAGGATTAGAGAAGCAACCCTGATCATCTACAGCTGACCCTGTGGAGGAAACAGGAGCTAAGCCTGGAGAGAAAAACAGACCCAGGAAGAGAGGAACCGAACAATCCTGAACCCTGGCAAAAGTCAGCAGATGTCTTGCTCCAACACGTGGCAATGGACTTTGGTGAGAGAAGAAACTTAACGCTTTATGGCCTGCCATCTGTGTACTTCTACCCCAAATAAATACCCTTTATAAAGACCAACCCATTTTTGGTATGTCACATTAGCACCCTTTTGGCTGACTACTATAGCTCTCTTTAGTATCTCCTTAAACAAGTCAAACCAGCTCACATTCCCCTGCCTATAAAAAGGCCAACAATAAACTAAGTTTAAATTAAATACTGTGAGTCACAGCCCCAGTTCCAATTAAAATGCTTAACAGCCAAACCAATGCAGGTATTAAGATTACAAATTATGTGCTTCCATTCCCCAAGCCCCCCCCCCAAATAATAATTTGTTGTTGCCTATATGTCAAGCTATACGAAATAGAAAAAATAAAGTTATTTTGATCATCCTACTAAACTATATAACCTTAATGGTTAGGAATCTTAAACCCCTAAGAAATAAGTTTTTTCATTTGATGTCTGCTAGTTAGAAGTCTTATTATTATTTTTTGTTATATAATCTACTATAATTATGAATTATGTATACAGTGCTTAAATACTAATCAAAACTTTAAATACACAATACTTTACATACTTAAGAAATTTAATAACTTGTAAGTAATACATAAATATATATTTTTAAATGTACATGTAGATCTCTTCTTTTGAGTTTAAAGAATCCTAAAACTGAATGTATTAGGAAAAAACTTAGTGGATATTATACAAACCTAAAAGAGAAACACCATGCAAAAACTTTGTTAATCCACAAACCAATGCCCTGCTAGTCAGAACTTTTCATATTTCAAGAAAAATAATAAAAACTAGAACAAAGAGCACATCAGGGATATTTTATAACAAACAAAAACAGATAAAGTGCATCCCAGAGTGTGTTGTGTTCCTTCCTGAAGAGGCTGGCCACTTCCTCAGGAATTAACACTGTGTTTGAAAATTGGCATCTATAATATCAATTTCATTAATCTTGAAAACAGTAAAAATAATAATAATAATCACTAGTCAACTCAATTAAAGCTGACCCTAGGAAGAAGTGCTCTACACATGTTTTCAATCAGAATTCTACTGTCAGCTACTAATTCAAAATTCCCAACAAATAGCTAAATGTTAATAAGTTTATATGTAATACTGCTCTATTTATCTATCATTCTATAACTCTATTCAATATTAATTTAGTCTTTTAATTAATTATGTTATTCTTATTTCTCACTCTAATCATCAGTATAAACTTATTCAACTAAATATACATATTAGCATTTATCTTGTATGTATCCAGGTCTCTAGCCACAAATGAGACAAGTATATCAGTGTTCCCCCCAGTTTAGTAAGCATGGGAATGTGTGTGTACATATTGTGAAGGATTGAAATATAACAGTCAAACCCTGTTTATAAACAATCCTTTGCTTATTTTATATTCTTTAAATTATTAGCAAAAGTTCACTAACTAAATATCAATATAATTTCCTGTCACAAAAAAAATGCTCAATAGCCCTAGCACTACATATTTCAATTTTTAAATTTGTAATAAAACAGCTCTCAACAGCTGAAAAACTTTTCTCCCCTAATCAGAAGAGTCATCAAATACAAGCTAAAATTATATACAAAGAAATGTTAAATGATGGATCTTAAAAAGGGCTCTGTAACTTCATAATGTGGGAGAGAGGGTATGCTTGTCTGCTTATTCCAACAGGCCCCTGGTAGCTGCCAGCAAAGAATGTGAAGCTATACCATGAACTGGAAGGATCACCCATTCAACCCAATACCACAGATGGAGAAGATAACGATGGAGGAAAAATGGAACTCCCGGACAAAACCATGCCATAACATTATCCAAACTCAGGGAGTAAGTTGGGGGATTCTTAAACAATTAAACCTAAAAAAATCATTGGTATGCTTATTACTTTCTTTATTTTAGCCATTATCATAGCCCCCACTGCCACCACTGTGGCAATCGCCTTAAAAGAATCTGTTCAAACTGCTCATGTTGTTAATCAATCATGACCAATGTCACCGATGAACTTTTAACTCAAACTCATATCGATAATAATATTCTTACCTAACTTGATGCTTTAGAAGCATTTAGTCTCAGGATAGGTGAAAATCAACAAGCTCTGCTTACTAAACAAGATTTGCAGTGTGACTGGGAACATGTTAAAATTTGTTTCACCCCTTTGCCTTGGAATAGCTCCCAACTTTTTGGGAACAAGTTAAAACCTTCAAGGAGCCTTATCCTCCCATTGACAAGGAGAAGTACTGGCTCTCCAGCTATGCCTGGAACATCAACTATCTCCCATACAACTTCTTGCTCAGCAAAAAGTGTTTCAAACACTTAATGGTAATTTATAGTGGTTAAATCCCTCAAATTGTTTTCATGGCCTAAACATATGAATCTGCATAATATCCCTCAACAGAATAATCATGGTTCTTGTTTTATTATCAATTCTTAGGTTAATCTACCAGGCCCTTTCTTGAGTTCATCATGCTGAACAGGAAATCCTCACCCTGACCACTGCTTCATCTCTCTCTCTTACCACATCCAGAAATCAAGAACAAAGAAACAAAAGAGGGGGAGATTTGGGAGCCCTTTGGTTAAAACACCTTTGAATTAATTTTTCACCCCAAGGTCTCCTTTCAATCCTTCCCACTTACCTACCTATTTGCCTGACTCTGTGACCCCTTTTGCTTCCTGCACATAGTTTTTTCTAGTTTCTTCCCTTCCTGTTGTTCCTATCATAACCTGGAATTGTCCTGTACACGTCCCACTGGTTAGGTTGACTTATGTCATGAGCATGTCATCCCTAGGTTGAGTAGGCCTTCTAAGCTGGTGTTGAACTGCCTGTCTTCTGCCCAGTGCTGGGCCTTCTCAGAAACCTAGGTTACCCAAAACCAGTGACCAGAGCTGGGGCCCCACCTATAGGGGAGGAAGTCCCAAGTTTGGTGCTGGGTATGGAGGCCATGGAGGTATAAACTGTCAGAAGAACATTTCACCCTGCTTGGCCCTGGATGGCTGGTAGCCAATGATGGGCAAGACTCCTCAGTGAAGGAACAACCTAAGATGGGCACAGTTGCAGAAGGGCCATCAGGAGAGAATTTGAGTTCCTACAGATGTAGGACACTGACCCTCAACCCCCAAAGGGAGGTCTCCTGCCACCATGGCTATTTTGAGTCTCTTTCATAGCCCAGTGTGGAATCCAGATAGCAGACATCAAGCTGGCCTTGCTATTACAATTAAAATTTGTTTACCTTGAACTATTGGGAAGGGGGAAGTTTTTATAAAGTATTGTGCCAGGATACTTTTCCCTCTTCTTTTTCTTCTTACTTAAACAGAAAAGGGGGAGATTTAGGAACCCTTTAATCTTTATGTCTAAGAAATAGCTTGGAGGCCTGTTTCTCTGCCCACACAGTATTACCTTATCAGTTCTTGCCATAAACAGAAACTTTCTTGCTCATCTTATCTCCCTTATCTCCCACCCTATCTCCTATGTATATCAATTAATGTTTCTGTAATCCTGCTTCCCCATTATCAGCCTGGAATTCTTATGATGTGATTTACAACCCCTATACCTACCTGTTCCCCTGCACCTGCACCCTGACTTTGACTGTAAAAAAATCCTGAATAAAAAGCATGCTGGGGATCAGCTTGAAAGAACAGCTTCTTCAGCTGGTCTCTCCCTGATATCTCTCAACCTCCATGTTAAGAGTAATTTCTTTGCACCATCACAGGCTCTGCTGCACAAACCACTGCAAGACTTTGCAGGATGGATTCCTGCAAAGTAGGCTGGGTTTTTTTATGATTTAAATGTTATATTTTAAAATTGTTCCTGAAGATCTGTCTGTGAATACATAGTTTGAAAAGACTGGAAATATACTGATACCAAAATTCCCTGAATTTGAAATATTGGAAGAAAAAAGAATGAGATATTTCTAGAGCTAGCTTCTAAATGAGAGCTAAGAGATTTACAGGCAAATGAAAGTTATGATAGAATTTCTTGGAAATCTATCAATGTAAATAAAAATATTTAAACATCCAATAAGTGTAAGGATTTCCAATATACTTTTTACAATGAACAATTTCTGATATTTATTTACTTGATTTTTACAATGCAGTATTGCTCTATGCTGATTATTTTAATGTGATACTGTTTATCACTTTTTAACAGTAGACAAGGAATTAGCAATCATACTCTGTATGTTATTGTCTACATTTTAAAATTGTGAAGTAAGTACTTTCTAAATATCCAAGAGGGAGAAGCGGAAAGATGGCATCATTTTAAGTTGGTACTCACCATCTTCTCACAAAAAAAGGCTGAGTAGGGGCAAGATCCTGCCCTGCGCTGTTTTGGGAACCCACAGAGTAGGAGGCTTCAGGCATTTATCTGAAGGGAGCTGAACAAAGAGATAAATTGCTCAAAGTAAAATCTGAGTTTCTTGCCTGATGGCTGGAAATTGCAGAACATGAAGCCCCACCCTCAAGGCAAAAAGCTGCTGTGAGCCCTGACTCCCACTGGCCACCCAGTGAGAAGGAGTATACTCTGAGTGAGGGAGGGTTCTGGTGAAGGGTTGGGGAGGGGTTTCCTTTCTTTGGGTTTGTTTGCCTGGACCCCCTTTGAACTTCGAGGAACTTACCAGCAGGCTTGAGGTGGCCCAGGAAAAGGGAAGAGGTGAATCTGCAGAGGAAGCCTGATTTCCCTAACTGCCCTACAATAGAGAAAGTTGGCTTCAGAGGAGGCAGAATCAGGCAATTGACTAGTCCTGCAATGAAACACTATCAAAATTTCAACTCCCCTAAAGAAGGTGGGCAGTAGGAAGCACTAAAGCTTCCAAGAGCCTATTTAGAGTTCCCTGGGAGGAGGGGGTGGTCTGGAAGAAGGTTCAGAGTCATTTCTCTCACATGCATTTGGATACCAGGGTCCCATTTGAATTTCAGAAGGGAACTCAACCTGACCTGGAGAGGTGAGGGGGTAACCATCCACTCATACAGACTATTGTGTCCTGCCACCCTGGGAGAGAAAACAATAAGAATAGAAAGGGGACAGAGACAGATAGGCTCCTAAACAGCAGGAACCTACACAACTGCAAAGAGTCAAACCTGCCCAAGGGAGAGTGACTGGATAGCTTTCTGAAGAGCTAACAGACCCAAAGAGAAAGTTTAGCTCAATGGAGGAGTTTTCACCTTGAATATACAAGGTCTCTATTTCAATTCCTAGCTCCTCTTACAGTAATGATCCACCAGGATATCAAACATCCAGCTGATACTTTAAGAAAGAGAGAACATATACATTACTTTTCTATTAGCTTCTCTTGGGTCTCTTATTTTTCTTAAAAAAGGGTTACTTTCTTAAAAAATTTAACTTAGTTTACTTGTTAAAACCCAATTCAAAACATGCAGAGAGCAGGCTGAGGGGTAAATGATTGATGAACAGTGGCAGTCTGAGAAGCTCCTCAAGTGCCTATGAGGGAAGGGTGTTTCTCCTTAGTGTGTGTTTGACTGCTTTCTTGTGTGTTTGTTTGCTTTTTGTTTTTTGTTTTTCTTCCCTCTTTCTTCCCCCCCCCACCTTTTTTTCCTTTTTTTTTCTAATTAGGTGCTGTTGGCTTGTTTCTTCTTCCTTAATTTTGCTTTTTCTGTGTATATCGCTTTTGTTTACCAACACAATCTCTTTTCCTTCCTTCATCTATCCTCTGCTTTCTGTTGATGTTCTTACATTCCACCTCTGTTTGTTTAGTCCTCAAATTTTCTGGTTTTTATTGTTATCTCATCTATCCTGTTTTATTTCTTTTATTCACTTTTCTATTTTCTTTTCTTTTCTCTTTCCCTCTTTCTTCATCATTCTGGCCTTTTAATTCATTCTATATATTTTTCTCTATTCGGTTACCCATTTCATTGTTGGCACTCCACTTTGTATTCCTCTTACTCTACACTGCTTACATGACTTAAATATACATTTTCCAAGATCTTATATGGTTCCTCTTCTAACTTTTACTATTATTATTACTATTATCCTTCTTCTTTTCTTACCTATTTCACTTTCTCTAGCCCTAATCTTTTTCCTTCAAAGGAATGTAGGCAACAGCAAGGAAACAAAATAAGAAGAACAAAGTGTCAAAGAGAAAACTTAACACACACACAAAAGCAGCAACTAAATAAAACCCTAAAGTAGAGAGAGAAGCTAAGCAGCTGAATAAACTATCAAGGTAAAATGATGGCCAGACAGCAACAAAAATTACAAACCATACTAAGAAACAGGAAGAAATGGCCCAGTACAATAAGCAAACTGAAAACCAGGAAGAGATGCAGAACATCGAACAACTAACAAAAGCTGTCCAAACAAATGTCATGGACCAACTTAATGAAGTGAAGTAAGAGATTAAGGATATTAAGAAGACACTGCTAGAACATGCTGAAGAAATTGTAAACATACATGAAATGGTAATGGATATGATGGTGATGAATGGCACAATCCATGAAACCAAAAATACATTGGAAGCACATAACAGCAGATTTGAACAGGCAGAGGAAAGAATTAGCAATATGGAAGACAGTACATCAGAAATCAAACTGATAGTAGAATGGATAGAGAATAAGATAGAAAAAATCCAGCAGTGACTAAAGGATTTGATGACAACACATAATGCACAAACATACACATTATAGGCATCCCAGAGGGAGAAGAGAAGGGAACGGGGGCAGAAGGAGTGTATGGGGAAATTATGGCTGAAAACTTCCCAACCCTATTGAGGGAGATGGATGTACATGTCCAGGAAGTGTAACACACCCAAACAGTATAAATCCCAACAGGCCTACTCTAAGACAAATACTAGTCAAAATTTCCAATACTCAAGACAGAGAAAATACTGAAAGCAGTAAGAGAAAAGAGAACCAGCACATACAAGGGAAGTTCAATAAGATTAAGTGCTGATTTCTCATCTGAAAACATGGAGGCAAGAAGGCAGTGGTTTGGCATAGTTAAGGTACTAAAGAAAACAATTTCCAGCAAAGAATTCTCAATCCAGCTAAGCTGGCATTCAAAAATGATGGAGTGTTCAAAATATTCACAGATAAACATAAATTAAGAGAGTATGCCAATAAGAAACCTGCCCTTCAAGAAATACTAAAGGGAGTTCAGCAGGTTGAAACGAAAAAACAAGAGAGAGAGCTAGTTGGAGGAGAATGTAAGAAAACTGAAAAGACAAAAAGAGAAATTAAAACAACATATGACATATATAAACCCAAGGAAAATATCACTAATGTAAGTAATTCCTTGAGGGTCATAACACTGAATGTTAATGGATTAAACTCACCAGTGAAGAGACATAGATTGGCAGAATGGATAAGTAAGTATGACCCATTTACATGTTGTCTACAGGAAACCCACCTTAGACCAAGGGACACAAGGAGGCTGAAAATGAATGGCTGGAAAACAATCTTACAAGCAAATAATAATGAAAAGAGGGTGGGAGCAACTATACTAATATTGGACAACATAGACTTCAAATGTAAAATTACTGTAAGAGACAAAGACGGACACTATATATTAGTAAAAGTGGTAATTCTTCAAGAAGAAAAAACGATCATAAACATTTATGCATCTGACCTGGGTGCCTCAATATACATGAGACAAACACTGGAAAAACTAAGTGGAGAAATGATGTCTCTACAATTATTGTGGGGAATTTTAATACAGCATTATCACCATTAGACAGAACATCTCAACAGAGAATCAATAAAGTAACAAAGACTTTGAATAATGTATTAGAAGATCTGGACCTAATAGGCATATAGAGAGCACTACGCCCCAATACATTGGGATATACATTCCTCTCGAGTGAAAATGGATCATTCTCCAAGATAGACCACATGCTAGGCCACAGAAAAAGGCTCAATGGATTCAGAAAGATTGAAATTTTACAAAATAATTTCTCTGGTCACAATGGAATGGAGCTGGAAATCACTAAGTACCAGAGAACCAGATTGGGCACAAAGATATGGAAGTTAAGATACGCTCTTAGACAAACAGTGGTTCAAGGAGGAAATCCCAAAAGAAATCAGTAACTACCTTGAAACAAATGAAAATGACAACACAACATATCAAAACCTGTGGGATGCAGCAAAAGCTGTATGAGGGGGAAATCCTTAGCCATAAATGCATATATCAGAAAAGAAGAAAGAGCTAAAATCAAAGACCTAACTGCACACCGGGAGGAATTAGAAAAAGAACAACATACTAACCAAAAGAAAGTAGAAAGAAGGAAATAACAAAGACTAGAGCAGAACTAAATGAAATAGAAAATTAGAAAGCACTAGAAAAAATAAACAAAACCAAAATCTGGTTCTTTGAGAAGATCAACAAAATTTACAAACCCTTAGCTCGACAAAGATAAAAAAGAGAGAAGATGCAAATACACAAAATAAAAAAATGAGGAAGGGGGTAGCACCACTAAATATCTAAGAGGCTATAAAAATATAGGGTGAAAATGCTGAACTCTCTTTTGTGGCCAAATATACTGTATTAAACAACAATGATACATTTTGAAGAAGATGTGTGGTAAATTTACCATAGTGAAACTTGAGAATTTCTGTAGACTAAGGAGAAAGATGAAATGTGCAAAGATGGAAGGAAGGAAGGACACTTTAAACATCAAGCATTAATGCATAATTATGATAAATCAAATATTTAAAAACAAGCAACAGGTTTAATTGTGTGTCAATTTACTAATATTCACCATTGGTGAATTTTATCAGCTAAGCCACTGAGTAAAGTTTTGGTAGTTAATAAAATTATCTGCCTAATATAATGAAAAATGAGGATATTAAGGGAAACACATAAAATAGAAAGTCTATTATAGAAATCAATTTGGACAAAATAATTTGCAATACAGTAGAAATTCATCTGGATGTAACCAACAATCAAATCAACATTGTTATTATTTATTAAAATCATAGTTAAAATAATAAAATATCTTTGTAAAGACAAAGGGATTACATATAAATAAAATATTAATATAATGCAAATTCTATATTTTTATACTTATAGTCTTTAATTCTAGATTTCCCACAAGTGAAAATTAATTGTACTAATAATCCACTTTAACATAGCTAGATTTATCATTAAAATAGTGTGAAGCAAGCCAGTCAAAAAAGGACAAATGCTATATCTTTGTGCTACTATGAACTAAATATATTGTATAAGTTCATGGAGTTAACTTGAATATGGGTCAGAAGAAAATAAAATGAGAGTAGATAAGGGAAAGCTGATGATTAATCTGTGCAGAACTGGTCAAAAGGTTGTTTGTGAATATTTGGAAATGAATAGAAATAGTGAAAGCACATCATAGTGTTTGTAACTAGCAGAGCTGTTATAGGTATGATAGTGGTTGAAAGAGGACATCTAAGGTCATATATTACTAGAAGGAAAGCTAAAAAATGTAACATGGGACCTCATATAAACTATGAATATAAGTGCTATTGCATATCTAAGACTGTTTTTACAAAATATAAATACAAATAAACTAGATGGACGGAAACAGAATAGCAGCTATGCACAGCAGGGAAAGCATAGAGAGATTGAGAGGTGATGAGATTTTGCTTTTTGATTTGTTCATTGTTTATTGTTATTATTATTGAAATAATGGAAATTCTTTAGTAATGATTGAAGTGATTAATGCAGAACTATGTGATTAGACCAAGTGTCATGTATTGTACACTTGGATGCATTGTATGCTTTATTAATATGTGTCAAATATTGATTGGCAATGATTGATAAAAACTAACTTTCCCAATGTCTGAGACTCTTAGAATCTTGCCAAAACTCTTTCTTTACTGTCAATTCATTCTCTTCTTTCTTTTCTTTTCTTTCATGACTAAGATCATGTAGTTACCACTCCCAAACCACTCTTTCATCCCCTACCATGCTTTGGTACTTCTAATTTTTTTCCTTTTTATTTCATTATTAGAGTTGGGCAGTTGTAGAACAATCATGTAGAAATTAGAGGATTCCCATATGCCACCGTATTATTAACACTTTGAATTGGTATGGAATTTTTGTTATAATTGTTGAAAGCATATTTTTAGAAATGTCCAATTAATTATATTCCATAGTATAGCTTTGGATTCACTGTGTAATGCAGTTCGTAATTTAAAAAAATTTTTTTTCTTATTTTTGCCATATATACAATCTAATACTTCCCTTTTTATAAGAGTTTTATTGAGATATATTTTCACACCATACAATCTATCCAAGTGTACAATCAATGGCTCTCAGTATAATTACAGAGTTGTACATTCATAACCAAAATTAATTTTAGAAAATATTTATTACCCCAGAAAGAAAACAAACTATATGACTTAGCTGCAACCTCTCAATCCCTCTGTCCTTCCCCAGCCCTACATAATCACTAATCTAATTCTGCCTCTATAGATTTATTTATATTTACATTTTATACAAATAGAATCATACCATATATAACTTTCTGTATGTTTTCTTTCACTTAACATAATGATTTTTAATTATTGTGATTATTTTTTAAATTAGAGAAGCTGTAGGTTTATATAAAATTATGTACAAAACTAAATTTACATTATTTGTTATATAACAATTTGTGCCTTTGTTATGATTGATGAAAGAATATTAAAATATTACTAACTATAGTTCATAGTTTCATTAGGTGTATTTTTCCCCATATGGCACCCTATAATTAACACCTTGTGATAGTGAAGCATATTCATTATAGCTCATGAAAGACCATTCTTACATTTGGACCATTTACCACAGTAATCATCCACCACAGGCTTCACTGTGTTATACAATACCATGTTTTATCTTCTAGCTTTCCTTCTAATAACATACATGACTGAAAACTTCTGCTTTCTACTACTACACACATAACTCAGCGTTGTTATATATTACACTCACAAAAATGTGCTGCCATCACTTCTACCATTTCCCAAATATTTACAATCAACCTAAATAGAAATTCTGCACAAAGTAAGCATCAGCACATTTTCTGCCCTCTTTCTTTCTCTTGGCAACCTATATTCTATATTCTAAACCTATGAATTTGCTTATTATACTTAGTTCATATTACTGAGATCATACAATATTTGTCTTTATGTATCTGACTTATTTGACTCAACATAATGTCCTCAAGGTTCATCTATGTTGTCATTTGCATAAGGACTTCATTCTTTCTTATATTTGAATAATATTCCACCATATGTTTATAGCACAAAATTGTTTATCTATTCAGCATTTGATGAACACTTGGGTTGCATCCATCTTTTGGCAATTGTGGATAATGCTGCTATGAACATCAGTGTGCAAATGTATTTTGGCATCCCTACTTTAAGTTCTTCAGGGTATATAACTAGTAGCAGTATTGCTAAATCATATGGCAATTTTATACTTTGCTTCCTGAGGGACAACTAAATTTTACAACAGTTGCATTTTACATGCCAACAGCAGTGAGTGAGTGTTCCTCTTTCTACACATCCTCTCCAACATCAGTGTTTTCTGTTTTAAAAATAGTGGTCATACTATAAGGTGTGAGATTATATCTCATTGTGGATTTGATTTGCAATTCCCTAATAAGTAGTGATTTGAGCATTTTTTCATGTGATTTATAGTCATTTATATTTCTTCCTTGGAAAAGATGTCTGTTCAAGTCTTTGTCCATTTTGTAATTGGGTTTTTTTCTTTTTACTATTGAGTGGTGGGATTTCTTTATATATTTTGGATATTAAACACTTATCAGATATGCAGTTTCCAAATATTTTCTTCTATTGAGGCAACCGTCTCTTCACTTTCTTGATGAAGTCCTCTGAGGTACAAAAGCTTTTAATTTTGAGGAAGTCCCATTTCCCTATTTTTTCTTCTTTTGCTTGTGCTTTCGTTTTAAAGTCTAAGAAACCATTGTTTAACACAAGAACTTGAAGATGCTCCCCTACATTTTCTTCTGGTACTTTTATAAGTCCTGACTCTTATATTTAGGTCTTGAAACCATTTGAGTTAATTTTTATATAAGGTGTGAGGCAGGGGTCCCCTTTCATACTTTTGAATAAGGATATCCAGTTCTCCAACACGATTTGTTGAAGAGACTTCTATTTCTATTGAGTGGACTTGAAGTCCTTGACAAATACCAATTTGCCATAGATGTGAGGGTCGATTTCTGAAAACTCAATTCTATTCCACTGGTCAATATATCTATCTTTATTACAGTACCATGCTCTTTTGATAATTGAAGCTTTATAATATTCTTTAAAGTCAGGAAGTGTGAGTCCTCCTACTTCATTCTTTTTTTCATGATGGTTTTTGCTGCTCAGGGTCCATTACCCTATCAAATAATTTTGATAACTGGATTATCCATTTATGAACAGTAGGCTTTTGGTATTTTCATTGGGATAGTGTTGAATCTGTGAATCAATTTGGGTAGAATTTCCATTTTAATGATATTTAGTTTTCCAATCCATGAACACTGAATGTCCTTCAATTTTTTTGGCCTTTTAAAAAAATTTTTTATAAGCAATGTTTTGTAGTTTTCTGTGTACACATATTTTCCATCCTTGGTTAAATTTGATACTAGATATTTGATTTTTTTGGTTTCTATTGTAAATGGATTTTTTCCCTTGATCTCCTGCTCAGACTGCTCATTACTCATGTGCTGAAAAACTACTGAATTTTTTTGTTGATCTTGTGCCCTGCCTTTTTGCTTAAATTATTTATTTTCTCTATTAGCTTTTTTGTAGACTCTTTTTTTTTATTTTTCTACACATGGAATCATGTCATTTGTAAATAGTGAAAATTTTACTTCTTCCTTTCTAATTTGTATGCTTTCCTTTCTTTTCCTTACCTCACTGCTCTGGCTACAACTTCTAGTACCATATTGAATAAAAATGCTTTCAATTTTGCTGCTGTTGATTCTCTATATTCTTTTTTTATTTTCAATTTCATTTATTTCTGCTCTAATATTTCATTTATTTCCTTTGCTTGCTTTGTGTTTAGTTTCTTGTTCTTTTTCCAGTTCTTCTAGGTGTACAGTTAGGCTTTTTACTTTAACTGTCTCTTCCTTTTTAATGTAGGTATTGAGGGTAAAAATTTCCCTCTCATCACTGCTTTTGTTGCATCCTATAAGTTTCCTTATATTGCTTTCTAATATTCATTAGTATGGAGATACTTACTAAATTTTTTCACAATTTCTTCTTTGACCCACTGACTGAGTGTGTTAACCTCCAAATATTTGCCAATTTTCCACTTCTTCACCTGTTATTGATTTCCAGCTTCATTCCATTATGATATTTTTATATCTTAAATATACCGTAACACTGCCTTCTTGCCTGCTTGGTTTCTTATGAGAAATCCACACTTAATCTTATTGTAGTTCTCATAAAAAGTGTTTTGTATAATTTTCATCATTTTAAATTTATTGAGACTTGTTTTTCGGCCCATCATGTCATCTTTCCTGGGCAATGATCCATAAGCACTTGAGAAGAATGTATAACCTGCTGTTTTGGCATGCAATGTTCTGTATGTGTCCGTTAGGTCCAGTTCATTCATCAAACTCATCATGTTTTCTTTTTCCTTGATCCTATTTCCAAATGATCTATTTATGAGAGTGTTGTATTGAAGTCTCCAACTATTATTTCAGAGATGTCTATATCTCCCTTTGCTTTTGCAAGGTTTTACCTCATGTATTTTAGGGTACCCTGGTTAGGTGTATATTTATTTTTGATTGTTATTTCTACTTGGTGCATTGCCCTTCTTATTAATATCTGATGTTCTTCTTTGTGTCTTGTAAGAGTTTTTCATATAATGTCTATTTTGTCCAATATTATTTTAACTATTCCAGATCATTTTTGGTTACTGTTGAGTGGAATATCTTTTTCCAGCCTTTCTCTTTCCACTTATTTGTATCCTTGGGTTTAAGGTGAGTCTCTTGTAGATAGCATATAGATGGATCATATATTTTAATCCATTCTGCCTATCTGTGTCATTGATTATGAAGTTTAATCCATTAACATTCAATGTTATTACTGTAACGGCAAAACTTACTTCAACCATTTTATCCTTTTTTTAAATAGTGTTCTTTTTATCTTTAAAACATAACATACATGCAAAATGTGCATAAATCACTAATATATTTTAATCAACATTATTGAGATATAATTTTAAGTATATATTTGAGTTTTGACAAAAGTAACATATTTGCAATCAATATTACTATTAAGATAATAGATCATCCACATCACCCCAAAATTCTTCTTGATTCTTTACAGTCAACCCTCCATATCCCTGGCCCTAGGCACCCAATGGTCTGCTTTCCTCAATATCGATTAGTTATACCCTTTTTGAATTTCAAATAAATGGAATAATACAGTTTGTACTCTTTTGCTCTGTTTCCTTTACTTAATATAATGCTTTACAGATTCAACCATATTATTATGTGAATAATGAGTGTATTACTTTTTATTGCTAATCAACATTCCATTGATGGTAAACAACTATGTTTTTAGGTTCACTGATCCTTTCTTTTGCAGGGACTAATCTGTTAATCTGCTGTTAAATTCATCCAGTGAAGTTTTATCTCCAATCTTGTAATTTTCATCTCCAAAAGTTCCATTT
>JAQZBX010005441.1:39416-56492 GCA_029593785.1 Cabassous unicinctus
TTTTTTTTTTTTTTATCATTGAGTGCTGGACTTTGTTGTCCTCTTTTAAAAACTTTTTTTTGACATACAGTTAGGTTACATGCAGATCAAGCTTGCAAGACCTATTTTTAAGTTTTTTGGAGCAGCATTAGAGTAACTTTATTCTAAGGCAAAGTTTCTCAACAGCAGACCTGTTGAAATTTTGGACCAGATGCTGTCCTGTGCATTGTTTTATGTTTAACACCATCTCTAACCTCCACCAGCTGGATGACTGTAGCATCTCATCCCCAATTGTAAGAACCAAAAATGTCTGCAGACATTGCCAAAAGTCACTTGGAGAACAAAATCACCCCCTGTTGAGAAGCACTTCTTCTAGCCAAACTAGTCATGTTAGGGCATGGTCTTTCTGGGTGTCTGCCACATGCCCTAGGTATTCAGCAAAGATTCCCTAGTCTTAATGATCAGAACTTGAATGTTTCCCAGTCCTCTTTGAGCTATGAAAATTGTTTGGCTTACAGCATATGGTTATCCTTTTCCCAGCCTTATATTTTCTCACCTGGGATCTATTCAACAACAGACCTGAAGGGAACCTTTGCAGATTTTTGAAGTTCTTTAACTATGTAACTTCCTCCTCTCTGGTTCTCTGCCCAACAAGTTCCAACCTTTTCCACTACCCAGAACTTCAATTTCTGTCTCCTTAACTCAGAAAGAATGCTCTACTTTTGTTTTTATACGTTATATCTTATTATCTCTCTTTTTACCTTTTTATTTACCCTTACTAATAATCTTCATTTTTACAGTCTCCTCCAGCCCTCTATCTCCTGTTTTTTCCTTTTCCCCTGCAGACTCTCTTTAGTATTTCTTAAAATGTAGGTCTTTTGTTGATGAACTCTCTTAGTTTCTGTTTAAAATCCCCCCACATTTTTGAAGAACAGTTTTGCCAGATAAAGAATCAATGGTTGGCAGTTTTTTTTATTTCAGAATCTTATATATATCATACCATTGCATTCTTACCTGCACAGGTTCTGATGATGAATCAGCACTTAATCTTATTGAAGTTCTCCAGTATGAAATTAATTGATTTTCTTTTGCTGCTTCCAGGATTTTCTGTTTATCTTTGACATTTGACACTCTGATTAATGTGTATCTCAGTCTAGGTCCATGAGGATTTATTCTGTTTGGAGTGTGTTGTGCTTCTTGGACATGTATATTTATGTCTTTCACGAGAAATCAGAAAACTTTGGTCATTATTTATCCAAATACTCTTTCTGCCCTTTTTCCCTTCTCTTCTCCTTCCAGGATACCCATGATGTGTATGTTTGTGTGCTTCATGCTGTTGTTCAATTCCCTGAGATGCTGTTCAATTTTTCCATTCTTTTCTTTATCTGTTTTTCTGTCTGAAGTATTCTGAATGTCCTTTATTCTAATTGATGGATTCTTTCTTCTTCCAGTTTAAATCTGTTGTTGTATGTCTCTACCATATTGTAATTTCTTCTATTGTGACTTTCATTCCAATAATTTCTTTGATTTTCTTTGCATGCTTTCAAATTCTCCTCTATGCTCACCTAGCTTCTTCATATCTTTTATCCCTTTAGCCATAATTTCCTTCATCTCCTTGAATTGATTTAGGAGATTTGTTTGAACATCCTTGCTTAGTTGTTCCAAATTCTGAGTCTCCTTTTATATTTTATTTTGTTCCTTTGTCTGGGGTATATTGTCCTGTTTCTTAATATTGCTTGTAATTATTTGCTGATATCTAGTCATCTGATTTTCTTTGTGAGTTTACTCTGATTATCAGTTTTACTCCTTCTCTCTCTTACCTAGTTTTATTATTGATTGATTTGGGGTTAAGACTCTTTTTGACACTTGATTCCACTTATTTTAGACCTTTAGAATTTCCTGTGTTTAACTGTTTCAGATTTATTCAACACTTCTACATGAGATTTTTGTTCTAGGTATGCAGTATAATTTTTAATATTGCTCTGTGTGCTCAATTGCTTCACCCCCAAAAGAAAACTTCTTTTCTTCTGATTATCTTGATTTGTGTTTGTTTTTATTTTGCCTATATAATTTTTTTTCTCTGTTTCTCCCCTTTCCTTTTCTCTAGCTGCTTTTGACTGGAAGGAAAATTCTGTGAGGAGGGTCATCCCAGTTAGGACTTTCTCAAATCAGCATTCTCCAGCCAAATCAGGACCAGGGACTCATAATGGAGGTGCATCCCAGTTCTCAATGGCCCTGGGGAGAGGGTCAAGAAAGGCATCAAAATCCTTTTTGTCAGCTCTCTGATGCTGTACTTTCTTGGCCGTCCCAGTAGATTGTGCTCTTTGGTAAACTGTTCCTGGCAACCCTAAGGAGTAAATGTGACATTTCAGTCTCCACTGGCTCTGCCCCCTGCTAGGGGTGGTTTTGAAACAATGGCCTCAGGAGTCTCTGTCTATTGCCAGCTAAAAGTGTGGTTTTCAACCAGGACACAGTGATCCCAAATCACAGATCAAAAGTTGTGATCAGCTCTCGGCTGTGCTCTGCCATGTTCTCAGAGAGGAAGACCTCCACTTCCCTCTCCATTTACAGCAGTCAGCCATGGTCTGCACTCAAGGTAGCTCTCTTAGAGGGTGGGAGATGGACACTGGCTGCTGCCATGGAGTGAGTCACTCAGTTTTTATCGCATATTCTCAGTCTCCCAATTCTGCTCTTCCCTGTGTACAATACAGTGCTTCCCTGTCCTCTGGTGTCCCAGAACAATTGTTTAAAATAGTTTCTGCATGTCCACTAGCTGATTTTGGAGGAGGAGTGAGTCCCATAGCTCCCTACTCTGTCATCTTTCCCATAATTTCCTTCTCATTTTGTTTTGTTTCTACCTCGGACTTCACTTTATCCTCCAACCTCTTCTGATACTGACTTCTCATCCCATAAAATTAAGTTTATGTATTACATTTTCCAAATATTATCTTGATATATTACCTGCCAATACCTACATTCATCCCAAACATCCCTCTGAGTTTGGTACTTTTACTCTCTGCTACCAGAAGCTTGTTATCATATCATTATAAGTACATGAACCAAAACATAAAAAATGTAATTTGAAATGTACCTACCTCTTCTCACTATACTGTAAAGACAAAACCTATACCAGAAAATGACATAGAGTAGGTTTGGTAAGAAAAAAATAAGATAATTGGACAAAAGTTTGCCTTATATTATGGATCCTTTTATTTGAGACTGGATTATCCACAAAAATCCAGGACAAAGAATTTCATATACCCATTTGCTATAAATAACTATACATTTAGTTTGCCTGAGAGAATCCATGTTTAACCCTTATAACTCAGTATCCTGTCCAGTTAAGTGTTTTCAACAGATTAAGATTTCCCAATTATGATGATACAAAGAAGACCAGCATATATCTCCCTAATTATAAGTGAATCCTTTCTGTTTGTCCCACTCACTTTCTTTAGGCATAGAGAATGCTTCTTAGTATCAGTATACTGAGTACATCCAAAGTTGACATGATAATCCTACTTTAATATTCAATATTACTGGAAGACTCTATAACAAGATTCTTCAGACAAATGGACTTTTGACTTTTCTAATTTGAAGGACAATGACTGCTCATTAGCAGTTTCCTCAGTGCAGTCTTCATATCTTTATTTCTTAGACTGTATATGAGGGGATTCATGGTGGGTGGCACCACTGTATAGAACACTGACACCAGCAAGTAAAAGGCTGATGGAGATTTTTATAGGCAAAGAATGCAGAAGACAGAAAGAGAGTCACAACAAGAAGGTGAGGCAGGCATGTGGAAAAAGCCTTGGCCCTGCCTTCTTTGGAGAGCATCCTCAGCACAGTGGAGAAGATGTTAATATAAGAAATATCAATGAACACAAAATAGGCAAAATCTAATACTAAGTTGAAACCAATGACTACTAATTCTCCACTGTTATAAAAACAGGCAAGGGAAAGGAGTTGAGGGACATCACAGAAAAATTGATGAGCAAAAAGAGACCCATACATGGGTACTGAGAAGGTGGAAGCTATGTGCAGAATTGCATTAAGACTTCCTTTGACCCAGTAAGAAGTGGCCATCTGCACACAGGCACCATAGTTCATGATGATTTCACATTGGAGTGGGAGGCAGATGGCAACATAGCAGTTGTAAGACATCACTGTGAGGAGAGCTACTTCTGTAGACCCCAAGAAGAAGAAGAAAAATACCTGTGAAATGCACCTCAGGATGAGATGGTGTTGTGATTAGTCAGAGAGTTAGCGATGGATTTGGGGACAGTGAAGGAAATGAAACAGAAATCCAGAAAGGACAAGTTTTTCAGGAAGTAGTTCATGGGGGTGTGAAGTCGGTGATCTCTGGTGATGAGTGTGATGATGAGAAGATTCCCTAGTAGAGCTACCAGGTAAATTACCAAAAACAGTACAAGCTGTAAAATCTGAATTTCCCAAACATCTGAAAAACCCATGAGGAATAATGTGGTCTCAGAGGTGAAGTTGTCCATTTCTCTGGATATTTAATCAATTATTCCAAAAAGTAAAGTTAGCAACTTGAGTTGCAATGAGGTTATTTACTGTTTTTCTAATTTGTACAAATCCCCTTTCTTCAAGTCACCAGAAAATTTGAGACCACATGAGACTAACCACACAAAATTTTACTGAGGTAATTTAACCCCAATTATCCACATTAGACAGGAGATTGTAAAGCGATATCAGTGCCAAATCTGCAACCTTGAAATTTTATTTAGATTAAGGCCCAAAGTTCATTCCTTACTTAATTAAATTTTGCAGTATGTAGTGAAAAGGGGCATTGAGTTTGGAGCAGGCAATCTAAGTACTATTTTCAACCCATCCTTTCACTAGCTTTGTGGTCTGAGATAAATCATTTAAGTATCACTTTACTCAATTTATATTGTGAACTCTCTCATGGGACCATTATTCTGATTCAATTAAATAATGTAGATAATGCCTAGCATATTTCTTGGACAAAAAGGGGCCATCAAACAACATTTATTCTATTTATTACATATTTCTTTCTTATGTCAGTAAATGGAAAAATTGTGAAAAATTTGAAATTAGGAAAAAAAAATTCCAAGTCCTGTTTAGTGCATTGGGCTCACTTTTCTTTTTATTGTTTTTGAGCTATTTTACTATTCTGGAAGTTGTAGAAAACAATTATTAATGCAAATAATTATTTTCCAAGTAAATGAAAATTAATTGTGTTTGGTGTAATGCAAATGATTATTGTTTTCTACAAGGATACATTTTACATCTATTGGAAAATTCATTCTGTCATTCTTTAGCTACTATGTTTGGTAATTTGATTTCTCTTCTGAATGAGTTCTAATATGTTGCCTGTTCCCTCATTAATTAATGAGTTAAATAAAATTGTTTGCATAGTTTTTAATATTTGCATAAGAGCCGTAATTTTATCCCTTTGAAAATTATCATTTAATAACTGATATATAGTAATCTGTCATATTTAGGCTCAAAATTTAATTAGGAACCTGAGCTATCTTATATAAATGCATTTAGGTAATTTATTACAGGCATAGACAACAGAAATCTACCATATATTCTTTCTCTTTTTGTTTTATTTTGTTTGATAAAACCTGACTATAACTTTAGTATTCACTTCAATGTAGATCTGAATTATTTGAATCATGCAGCAAAATATTTGCATCCATTTCCAATGCATTAGAAGTTTTTACTTTCTCTGTGGGTTTACCAGTATTGCTGCTGTGATTTTTAGGGGGCTGGTGCAGTAAATCACAAGTATTTAGCCAAATCTCCAACTTAATTGCCTGGAGTTACAAACTTTCCATAATCTTAGCTGCTTGGCCAGATTTCCTTTTCCTCCTGGTGTTTTTCCAGCTTCCCTTAGCCTTCACCACCCTTCCTGTTGTCACTCAGTTTGTTGCCCCATCATTTACATGGCTGAGAATAGTACATGGTACCTATATTTCCCCACCAAATTGTTCTCTTCTCACAGTCTTTTCTATTCCTTCCCTCTTGTCTTGGAGGAGGAGTGACTCCTTCCTACATTTCATCATATAACTAACTGAAATGTCAAGATTATTCAGAGCCCATATCACCTTATGCTTGAACTACCCAACATAGTTGTCTCAAATTGGTGTGTACTGCAGTATTATGCATTCATAGCACATGTTGAGGTTGTTTAATAAAACTCATTTAATTTAGATATTCTTAAGTGTGACAGTTTATGCAGTATCCCATTAGAAATGGGATTTGCTAGTATTTCTGTGTCCTAAGCTGTTAATGTATCACTCAATGAATGAATGACTTTTCCTGAAGCATGTTACTGATTTTTTATCTAATTTTTTTTCTTGTTCTTGATACTTTTTCTGCATCTGAAGTTTTGCTTTCTGATTTTCCCCTCTTTTCTACAGTTTGAATAACATTTATATAATCACACATAAATTCAGCAAAAATGTTTATGTTGATTATTTATAACTGTGTGGGCTCTATGGGAGAAATAATGAAAGGTATTATTCTACAAGAAATTATTGCATATAATCATAAAATAACAAAAATACAAAGCAATGCAGTGAGTGGCAAGCACAGACTTAGAAAATAAGTAGCATTCAGCTTTTCAGTGTCTATTCTATCTGGGGCAATATCTTTCCTAGTTTTTATCCCCCAAAAACATTTTTATACAATCTATAGTTTTCTCAGTATCATTCTAATGTCTGCCACCATATAATTCATATATCCTGAAAGGGTGTTTAATGCCTTCTACCTTCCAATTCAAATCACTCTATAAACCCTCTGATACTTTCTGTCATCAAGCTTGCCAAACATCAAACAAATAAAAAATAAATATAGATTGTAAATGACCTTCTATTATCCAAGGTCAATGTGAGGATTCTCTGTAAGTCTCCTTGGAATTTAGAACAATGACTGCATTTTTCTATATTAGGATCTTCTCTTAGGCCCCTAAATCCCTAGGCCAGTGGTTCTCAAAGTGAGTTACAAGGCTCAGCAGCATCAGCAGGACCTAGGAACTTGTTAGAAAAGCAGATTCTTGCATAGGGACTCATAGCTAAAGAACAGAAGCCACAGGGTGAACCTTATTGACATGCATTTTGATTTACTGGCAGCTTTTTGCATTTTATCTCTTAAAGTCAAGGTCATCCAAAATTATTTTTGGTTTTCTTCTGTTCTAGCTCTGAACTCTCTTTTGGAGATTTCAGCATCAAAATTAGTTCTTAGCATTTAGAAGTTCATTTCCAACTTTTCAGTAAAGATCCTGCGTTTCCATGTTAGTGATTTAAAAAAAATGTTGTTCTACTATATTGTTTATTTAAAATTATAATAGGCATATGATTTGATGTTTATTAGGCCAAATTAGAACAGGCAATATGTTCCTCAGGAATCCTAAGGGAATTAAGGGGGATTTGATGTAAAAATGTGGCAAAAGTAAAAAATAACCCTTGCAAGGTGGGACTAGTTTTGATGTGAATAATGAAAGAAAGGGTCATTTAAGCCTGGAAACACAATGGGAAAAAAGTAAAGCTTCAGCAGCTTGAAAGGCCTAGAGGTAGAATTTTCTAGGAAAGACTCAAAAAACTGGTCTGGGTAAGAGGGATGGGAGAGAAGAGGGGCAAAAGCAATGGACTCAGAGGTTTAGTTTTCACCTGCCCAGATTGAGAGCAAAGGATATTTCAGTATCTAAAGGTGGAAGGCATAATGGAGGTGACATTTCCTAGATATTAACTGTTCTTTGGAAATAAAGTTATTTGTGAGGCAGAGATTAAGGTCAAGATATTATTTTAATAGTATAGCTATTTTATAAAAGGAGACCTGGAATAGGTGGTCTCAATAGATATTAAAGAGAAAGGAAAGACAAAAAATAACTTATGGAAACTAAAGAGAATGGATGGAAGGTTTTAATGTATTATAATGTATTATTGAATGAATGAAAATGTAATAAAAGTTAGAGTAAAATTCTAGATAAATAGGCATGGTTATAAATTTTCCCAATTTCCTTCCACCCTGGAATGGAGGTAGAATGTGCTTGTCTGTGTAGCCTCTCACCTCTTCCCCTTTCTCACCATGGCTCACCTTTTTCAGGCTGGGCCATGTCCTAGACACCAACATTATACCTTTCTGCTAATTAGGGCTTCAAAGAGGTGTTCTCAAGCTCTGCAAGACAGTCTTCTGACCTCAGAGAGGATGAACAATATTATACTTCTCAACATAACTTGTTTATGTAGCCTTTATCTTTAATTATGAAATATAATTAAAACATTATGGGAAGTGGAGGTAGCTCAGTGTTGAGCTACTGCTTCCAATGTATGAGGCCCTGGGTTCAAAACCGTTAACTCAAAAAACAAACAAACAAACAAAAAAAACACCATTGTGATTGGATTTAACAAAGTTCTTGCATCACTGTTAGTCTGTTAGATCTAGTTTATAGGAAAGAAAAAATAAATATCCTTTTACCTGTGAAACCCCAGCAGACTTCACATGGGGTGACTCAACCAGACTTTGATGCCTGGGCTCAGAATAGAGCTGTGCTTGCCTCTCTTCCCTTCCCTGGAGCTGCCCTGGCATGAAGACCCCACACCGTGTTTGTGAAAACAATGGTGAAACAGTAGTCCATCTCTGACCAACTCAATATATTAAGAAAAGATCATTATTATAAGGATTTATGTAATCTGTTAAAACAAATCAAAGTCAAAATGAGAGTTGTTATGTTTCTTATATGTTGATGTGCCTCTGAAAGTCCTCTAGGCCATCAGAAAATTTTGCTTTTGAGCCATTGACTTTTTGTGTTTTAAATAGTCAAAGGAATATGTATATGGATCAAGTCTAGCAAAGCTTTTTTAACATGAGGATGTGTCCAGATGCTTTTCCAGTACATCAAGATCCCCAGTCTAATCCTTCCAAGTACAACAGGTTGTTGTCTTATTTACTTTAGAATAAGAGAAGCTGAGAAGGTATATACTTTGATGGTACGATCAAAGGCAGGAAAAATTCACAACTTGAAAAATACACTAGTGAGAAAGTGACAGATCTGACTAATCACCCTGTAAAAGTCATATTCTATGATAGTCCCATGCACTCTTTAATATAATTTACATCTATGCTCAAAACCACCCATGATATTCCCATTATGCAGAGGTATCAGAACTGTAGAGAGCTTAAGGAATTAGCTCAGGTCACATGGTAGATGCATGGTTGAGTCAAGATTTGAACCCAGCAAGCCTCATTCTATGAATAAACCCCACAGTTTTCATCACTATGCTAGAATGCCTGTTACAATTGTATGGACTGAGACACACTCAGCTGTATTTCTGGATAGGATCATAAAGAACAATTGCCGAGGTGACACATTGACCCTCCCCTCCCCAGCATGGTGCTTCTCCTTGTTTATCAGACCTCAAGTACCAATGTTTCTTTATTGCTCTAGTGGATAGGATACAAAAACGTCCAGCAGCTGGCAAAGAGGTGGCACTGTGGGCTCCCCTCCTTTCTCTTCTTGTGAATTTCCAGAGGAGAAGCTAAGAGCTAATGTCCATTCCACTCTTACATTGTCCATCTTACTCATGCTACCTCTTCTGAGCTTAACAGCAGACCTAATATCCCCATTTAAAGATGAGAAAATGAATACTTACAGCATTGGAGATATCTGACTAGAGTTGCAAAGCAAAGCATGTATCAGACAGGCATGCAGACCAAGGACTTAGCCAAACTCATTCAGCTGCAGTACCCATGTAATATTACACATCATAAAACAGAGTTGACTAAGAGTCATGCGTTGCTTGTCTATGCTTCTTCATTATTTTAAAGTAAGCCTCCCTGAGTTGGGTAAGGAAATACCCTGGAAATAAAACTAAATTAACCAGCACATTTGGTCTTAGAAGGAAATGGACTTTATAGGCATAACCTCATTCATTTTCAGAGATGCAAGAAAATCTCAAAAGGCACAGGTTATTTCAGCTCTGTATTTGAGGCCAACATTCCTCTGCAATATGACTGGAGATATATAACCCCTCCTTGTTTTGATGAACATATATATAATTGTGAGCGAGGCTAAATTTTAAAAAGTGTATGAGACATTGTTTTGAAATTTATATGACAAACTTTCATAGCTTTTCAATATTTTCATTGATGATATTGTTTCTAAGTATTAAGAAATTTTGACTGTCTCATGCTTCACATATATAAAAAGGTTATGTGTTTATTTTATTGGTGATAATATATTACCCATAAAATTTTATTGAAAGTAATCAAATATCCCTTTGTTTTATGGCAATGACTTTATAGTCTTGCATGGCAAGGTTTGTTTTTCCTTTACTACATTTTTGGGTCATGCTATCTAAAATGAAGATATAACTTTCTAATTCTTTCAAACATCCAGGCTTTGTCTAAAAATCACTGAGGAACTTTTTTTTTTTCCATAGCAGCACTTTATAATTTTTCTTAGATTCTTTTCCAAAGGATTTAAGGGGAAGCAGATGTGCCTTAAACGGTTGAAATCCCAACTCCCACATGGGAGGTGCCAGGTTTGGTTATTGGTACCTCCTGAAAAAACAAAAATGAACAAACAAAACAAAACAAAACAAAAAATGATATGGCTCAGTGGTTGAGCACTGGCTTCCCACATATGAGGTCCCAGGTTCAATCCTTGGTCCCAGGCACCTCAAAAAAAAAAAAAAAGTGGGGGAAGGGATTTAAGTATTCATTTGACCTAGATTGAATGCATTCTTCCATTGTATATAGAGAGTAGTGCCCTAATTATATATCAGTGACAATTACTTTATTTATATACTTTTATTAAGAATCAGCTATTAAATTATTCTATTGCATCAATAGATTAATTTTAGTTATCCAGTTAGACAATAACAGTCATGTAAGAAAAAGACAATATTGCCCCTTCCTTTCAAATTTCAAACATTGTATTTATTTCATAATTCTAACTTTACTAACAGAATAACACTGAATAACAGCTATACTCTTTTTATATCTCTTTATTGGAAATGTTTCATTTTCAACTTTTACCTTGTGTACATTTTGATAAAAGGTAAACATATTGCAAAATTATTAATTTAACTGGTGAAATATATTAATTGATTTAGAACGAAACAGTTTTTCATAATTAATCTCTTTTGTGATAAGTCAATATTGCTTTTGCCTTGTATGTTTCTCTTATATCTAGAAACATATTGTGTAGCTTCATAGTTTTTTTCTTAGTATTTGGAAATTATAATTTAAATTTATATGTGTGTATGTTTCTGTGAGTATATGTATAGAGATTAGTGTTTGCCAGGGACAGGGATGATGGGATTTACGGAGTGACTGATAATGAGCATGGAGTTGCTTTGGGGTGTGGTGAAAATATTCTAAAATTAGATAGTGCTCATAGTTGCACAAATCTCTAAATGTTCTAAAACCCACTGAAATGCAAACTTTGATAGGATTAGTTGTATGGTATATGAATGAGTGTGTGTCCTTTGTGGTGGAAGGACTGAATAAAAACAGGAGAAAATAATGGTAAGTCCCATACTTATACAATCCCTTTAAATAAATAAAGCATATGTTTAAAGCAAAAAAAAAAAAATACAGACAAGTTCCAAATGAAAAGCAAAATCCTGCTATTAGTCTGCAGTCTCTCCCCTCCAAAGTACAGATAAAGGTTACTTGGAAGAACACTGAAAACTTTATGCTCAGTTATAAGTGCCAGATAATATGCTCAGTGGTAAAGGTCCACTTATTGTATTATTCCACTCAAGCTCTATGTCCAGAATGGGCAAATCTATAGAGACAGAATATAGATTTGTGTTTGCCAGGGACAGGGAGGATGGGATTTAGGGAGTGACTGATAATGAGCATGGAGTTGCTTTGGGGTGTGGTGAAAATATTCTAAAATTAGATAGTGCTCATAGTTGCACAAATCTCTAAATGTTCTAAAACCCACTGAAATGCAAACTTTGATAGGATTAGTTGTATGGTATATGAATTTTTTATCAAAATAAATGTTATATTAAAACAAAAACAAAGTTACCACAATCTACCAAGTCTTCCACATAATTCCAGAATCTTTTCATTCACAGCAGCTATATAAAGCCAGTTTTTGTTGTTTTCAATAGTAAAACTTTCTCTATTTTTAAGTGTTTATTTATTCAGTCTCCAACTAATGAACATTTAAGCTTATTTCTATAGCTATCATTATATTTATTATAATCATTACTGTAATGAATATGCATATATATATAATGTAGTACACAATCTGAGGATAATTTTAGCATACAATGGTGGAAAAGTTAAAACACATGAACAATTTGAGGTATATTTAAACATTGCCTCATCTAAATATGCTTTCCATTTACATTTATCAATATGACAAAAAGGTATGTATGAAACTGCGTGGTCTTATTCTATATCAATATTCTCATATACTCCATATGTTTTTATTTTATTTTATCTTGTGTGCTTCCAAGTTGATAGTTTGGAATAATTTTTCTCATATTTTAATTTACCTGTTAGGTAAATTTTAGCTTTCTTTATATAAATCTTTTGTTCTTGATTAATAACTGCTAATGAATATCAGTCATTATAAAAATAGAAAACACTAGCACACCTAAACATCCATTCATCTTATCTCTTTATCATCAGTTTTCCTGATATAGTTGTTTCTAAATTCATATTACTTTTTCTGTAATTATTCTAGTAATGGTTACAATATTTAATACATTTTCTTAAATATTTGAGGTATTTCATTGAAAAATAATGCACAATTCTTATTTACCCCAGTGTTTTTTAAAATTGAGTGGTGCTGTAGGTAATTTACCAACTTTCCAGGACTTTTGTTCTGCTTTTGTGCCCTTAGAATTATTTCTTCATTTTATAAATACAGATTTGTTCACCAAAATCTCTCTCTTGTTTCAATCACCTTTATCACATGTTTACAGGAACATTTTATACCTGCAGATTCAGGTTTTGATATTAAGAGATGTGTTTTTCCATTATTGCTATGAACTTGTTTTATTTTTTTCTATTAGTTCTGCTCTCTTCTCAAAAAAAAATGTTTTACAATGGCTACCATTGTCTGTCTTCCAGTCCTATTAATTTCTCTCTTATTACCTGCATAGCAAGTCTACACTGACTACCATCTTATCTGTAGATCTACTAACCTTTGGCCAAAGCTGTGGAATCTGTTAACTAAACTTAAATGGTTGTCAGTCACCACAGGTCCAGAGTTGTTTCAGATGTTTAATTCCATCTGCTTAGTTTTGTAGTTACAGAAGGACTTTTGACTTGCACTTGATATGGTAGAACCTGGAGTAGGGAGGGGAATCTGATGGTGCAGCCTGGCCACATAGATTGAATGTGCCTACATGACCAGCTCACTATAAGGGTTGCCAACACCCCAGCAAATTTGGGGCTTATAGGTACCTCCCAATTTGTATATTTTGTTGGTAGCTGGAGACTGGACTGAGTGTGTGTCCTTTGTGGTGGAAGGACAAAAATGTCCATGCCTGATGTTGTTGGCCCCTTGCAATTCATATTGTCTCCTTTGCCTGTTGCAAAGCTCTTCCCTAAGTTTAAACTGCTTAAGTATGGTGAGTCCTTTCAGCAACCAAACTCTTAAGGTGAATAATGTGTATAAAAACATGACTTTAATAATCCTTATTTCTTCTCAAATCTAACTTCAATGTTCATGTCTGTATTTTCTTCATCATCAATTTTCAATTTCAAATGTCTTGACCCCCTTAATGTGTTCATGGTTTTTTCTTACAATTATTTCAAGGTCATTGACAGATTAAGTATTTCTCTTCCATATTGATCTCATCATTGTTCAATATAATCAATCAATTTCACATTGCATTAATTACATTTGCTCTTTCTGTCTGCTTTACTCACAAGGCACAACCCAAAGCTCTGCCTATTCTGGACTCATCCTCACAGCTGAACATGGTTTCAGGATAAGGCATGACCTTGCTGACCAGTTTAACTTAAATTTATGATCTAAGGGTGCAAGTGAGACATCAATAATATCCCTTGGTCTATTAAACTAGTTTCCCTTTCCCCTCAAATTCCAGCAACCTTTCCATTTCATTTGGTTTATAAATACTAATGCTATTTTAATTTCAAAGAATTGTAAGAACCTACATAAGATAAGGTTAGCAATTTCACGCTATCAGATATATAAAACAAATATATCTCTACCCACAGACTCTGTCTTCCTTCCCTATATGTTGTTAAAATATGTGACCCTCCCTTGTTTCTATATAAAATCAATCTATTCCCAGGATCATAGACTCAAAGACTTTGCTGCTTCAATTATTCTAACTCATTTATTGATCATAAATATTACCTGAGCATTCTCACTAGCTTATACATGTCTTAAAAATAAAGCACTATATTTCTCCAAATACTTCTATATTAATCTTCACTAACTTGTAGAAAACTTCTCAAATGAATTGTCTATTCTTATAAAACAATGGTCTCTCCTTCCACACTATTGCAAATCCATTTACTGTAACATGGAAGAAATATGGACCTTGTACTAAAAACAAAAATAAATGTGATTGTGAATTTTGTCCATTCTGGGGGTTCCCTGCAGGACTGAGATAAAGATTGGTATTCATTTCATGCATCTCAAGATAGAGCAGCTTTACAGGTGGAATTTGATAAAAGCATTTGAAGACACTCAACCTGCATTAAGCAACACATAATGGGTCAAGCATGAGGGTGATATAAAAGCCTGGGTAAGACAAGGCTGAGAAGTAAGATTCTTATTGGAGTAAGGGACTCCTACAGCTAACAGGAACCCTGGGGTATCCAGGAATCTTCTGCATGCCCAGTGTTGGAAACATGATCCCAAGATTGCACTTCTGGCTCAGAGCCAATCTGCAAAGAAAGGAAGAGGTTTTTTAATTTTTTTTTCAGTTCTTGGCATTGCAAAAAAAATCTGTCAGGTCACTGGCTGACTGCTGAGATAAGGAAACAGAGACTTCAGACAGCACATGACAATGCTTGTGTATATATGCAAAAATACATGAATCATTTCTGCAGCTAGACACAAGGTCATATTGGTCTTTATAAGTAACTTTTTTTTCACTACTCATTCCATATTCCCTTTGTCTTCAAAATACACCTTAGTTGGATATAGTTCTTCTTCTGGTGGGGTAATCTAAATATTCATTCTTTTTTTGTCATTTTTTATCCTTTATTTTGCTTTTTAATTAGAGAAGTTGTTGGTTTACAGAGTAAAATACAGAGTTATCATATACCACCCTATTATTAACACCTTGCATTAGTTTGGTACATTTTTTAAACTTCATGAAAGGTCATCGACTACAGTAGTGTTCACCATTTGCATGGTGCACTCCTATGCTTGCTTTTTTAAATTTTATTTTTATTCTAATAAGATATATACAAACTAAACTTTCCCCTTTTAAACAATTCTGACATATGCAATTAAGTGTTATTATGTTCATATTCTACCATCATCAGCATGAATTACCAAAATTTATGATCAAACCAATTAGAAATTCTGTACAATTTAAGATTTAACTCCTCATTCCCTAGCTCATTCCATGCCTTGGTGACCAATATTCTACATTCTGACTCTATGAGTTTACTTATTTTAATTATTTAATAAAAGTAAGATTATACATGTCCTTGTGCTTCTGTTTATCTCACTCAACTTGATGTCTTTAAGGTTCATCCAGTTATTGCATGTATCGGAATTTCTTTTTTTACACCTGAAAATATTCCATTGTATGTGTATACTACGTTATGCATTTTTCGTTTTACCTTTTTTATCTAAAGATCCCAGATTTTTAAAAAATACAAATCTATTAAAACGCTTATTACTTTTGGGAAAACACTATGCAAACTTGTTTTTTTTCTCCAAGAGACCCTTCTCAGGCTCACTAAGATAACAAGAGATCGCGTCCAGAAAACCTGTATATATAATTCCCTGACGCTACAAGCTGCACGTGTGGAAATGTTTCATCCCAGAATTTATGGAGCTGTGATTTTACATTTGAAAATAGTTTACAGCAGTGCATTTGCCAAAGTGAGTCTGTACAGGGTTCAGACCACGGAGGGAGTTAGGGCAAGGGTCCCAAGACGACCACGCCTCCACCTTTCCACGCATTCGCGAACGTAGCAGCGTCATTAGGCCGGGGCGGGGCGGGGCGGGAAAGGGGGGTATTGTAGTGCTTCGCTGGGCCGTCCGGAGGAGTTCCCCGTGTGCCGGTGCTCCCTCGAGTTCCTGGCCCTGGTGCAGACGCGCTCCAGCTGGTCCTCAGGTGCTTCCCGCAGGTTCTTGGGACTGTATTCATGGGGCTCTTGGTCGCTTAAATGCACTCCTGTGGGTTCCTACAAGGCGGCGGCGGGCCGCGCTGGGGCTGGAGCGGGGCGGTGGGGAGGCTGCAGTCCGTGGTAGGTGACGCTCATAGGATCCCACGCGAAGCCCAAGGTACGCCCAAGCGGTGGCGGCCTGCGGGGGAGGCAGAAAGTCAGCGCTCGGGGCCGCTGCTGGTCTCTCCCCTTCTCCCCTTCTCCCCCTCTCCCCTTCTTCCCCTCTTCCCCTCTCCCCCTCTCCGCAGCCCGCCTGGGGAGGTCTGCTTCCCGCGCTCCTCCCTTGACCTTCCAGTAACCCCGGAGCACCCTGGCCTCGTCCAACTGAGGCCGCCGGTACCCGCCAGGCTCCTTGGCCAGCGAGCGGCTCTCCTTGGCTCGGGGCTTGGCGGCCGGTGGCTCTGACGGGCGGCCGCCGAGCAGGAGGCTGCTGAGGGGATCGCCCACCCCGGGGTGGGGCGGGATTCGTGGCGGACACCGGCGAGGCCTGGCTAAGAAGGCGCGACTTCTCCAGGACATACTCGGTGGCGGGCTAGACATGAGCACCCCACCAGGCCCCCAGGCTCCTCGTGTGTGTGTGTGTGTGTGTGTGTGTGTGTGTGTGTGTGTGTGTGTTGGGGGAGGAGTCCTTTTATCTCCCTGGGTTCCTGCGGAGTTCCTGGCAGAACCATGGTCAATACTGGTGACAGCACCCACCCCTTCCCCTTCCCTATAGTCTACCTGGAAACCAACTTTGAAGCTGTGCCACGGAGTCCT
>JAQZBX010005442.1:0-56389 GCA_029593785.1 Cabassous unicinctus
CATATCCAAATCTGTTCACATTTCAGAATTTTTAGGCTAGTCCTATTTAAAGAAATGCTCCATTCATTCATTCATTCACAAATATTTTTGTGTACTCTTTTTTTTTTTTAAAGATTTATTTATTTTATTTATTTATCTCCCCCTTGCTGCTTGTGCTGCTGTGTCCATTCGCTGCGTGTCTTCTCTGTGTCTGCTTATCTCCCCCTTGCTGTGAGGTCTTGCCGCATCAGCCCACCGCACCGCGCGAGCCGGCCTGCCCTCACAAGGAGGCCTCGGGACGCGAACCCGGGCCTCCCATATGGTAAACGGGGGCTCTATCCACTGAGCCACACCCGCTTCCCTTTTGTGTACTCTTAAAACATCAGTATGGTGCATATGCCAGGCCCCGCGGATACAGCAATTAATAAAAGGACTAAAATCTCTGCTCTACTGGAGTTTATATTTTAGTAGGAGGAGGCAGACAATAAACAAAATAGATAGGCACATTTATATGACACATTACATGATATATTAGATGATGGAGAAACATAAACAGGGCTGGGGAATTTGGGGAAGAGACCTGGAGCAGTGGCAATGATAGCAGTAAATCTTTGGTCCATATGAACAAATTAGCTTTATCAAGATAACTATGCAACACTCTCTTCTTTCAGGTGCCTAATCCTATTTAATGTCCTGAAAGTATAAATGGGCATTTAATTTTCCCTGATAGTAGGCTCAGCAATTAAGGAAAAACAATGTTCTCAATTGAATGTCAGACACCTAAGAGTCTGGTATTTACACTAACAAACCAGAAAGGTGCAATAACATCCAAAGTGATGATCATAATTGAGTTTATCCAAAACTAACTCTTTCATATTTCAGTTTTGAAATTCTTCACCTTTCAAAATCTCACAGTGAGTAAACACCTTGTGGGGCAGCTGTGGCACACATTTGCAGTGATGGAAAGAGAAGTCCCACAGCATTACTGTGAAATCATTTGCATGTAAGGGTGACTTAGGGACTCTACTTTCTAGCCACCAAGCTTTCACTGCACTGAGGCAGTATCACCAGTGGTCTGGGACTGTTCTCAAGGCAGAAGGCTCAGACTATTTGTCAGCTCAACCCAGTTCCCAAAACCACTGTATGCAAATGACAACAAGACAGATTGGGACTAGTATACCAATTTAGTAATTTATATACAAAATGGAATGGTCAAACAAATCAGATCCTTAAATATGGTTGGCCATCTGCTCTGCCCCATTGCAGACCCCTCCCTGGAAAAACCATCAGTGCCCAAAGATTTTCTGTTGCATTGAACCATAGCAAAAGGAACTGCAGATCTACAAGACATATTAAGGAGCCCTGATGACCTGGAAGAACACTTTTCCCCACCACAGGGAGTGCTGTCTCACTCCCTACACACTCCCTGTGGGCTAATGAGGGACCTTATTCTCTGGAAGGAGAAACTTACACTGTTATGCTTCTTCTCCTGACAGTCAGGCTTATGCTCTTTCCCCCATTCTAGATCCAGCAAGGCTGGCTGTTCATGGGGCTACATGGCCTGATGATTTCTTTAGTGCCTTGGAACATAGTGAGTGTCTGTTATTTACTGATGGACTGAAAGAAAAGTAAAAAAATATAAATCACCCTTTCATGAATATCTCTGTTCTGGAGAAGCACATGATAAAATATAATGAAAATTAAATGGACTTTACAAGACAAGTGACATAGTCTTGACCACAGTACCATACAGTATCAATTGAGTAAGAACCAGAGACTCCATAATTTACCATAAAACACATTCATTTCCCCTAATTTCTACATAATTTTGTTTTGGGGTTTAGAATCTTCAGTAAGCTCTTTATTATAAATATAAACCTTTTCTACTTATATTACTAGCTTTTAGATTGATGGTAGTAGCCTAGGGGAGATGATTTAATTGCAGTCAAATAAAAAAGGCCATAATGTAAATAAAAGAAGCAGACAGATTATCTCAAAACTAGGCCTAGGGAAGGCATATTTCAGTTCAATATCAGAAAGTAATTTGGACAGATTATGGAAGGGGCATCCCAATGGCAGGGGTGGCAATGTGGGTGGTATGTGAGTAGAAGATGGGTGTGCATCCTTTGGGGATGCTGCATTGGGGATTTCTGTTCTTTGTGGGAAGTTAGATTAGATGCTCTACCTTGCGGCCCTTTCACCTATCAATTCTATGAATCTTAACAGTAAAAGCAGAGTGGTAAGCTAAGGTGTTTTCCTTTACTTAGTTGGTGGTAACCCAAAACCTTGAACCCAATGCTCTGATGATATATTTGTAGATCAGAATTGACACTTACAGTTCCTCTTCAACTCTCCAAGAAACATTGGTGTATATTTTCAAGATGAATGTTTGCCAAGTGAGCATAGCTTGTACCATCTCTGAGAAAGAATGGATTCCTCTGTACTTAATTGGATTACTTTTGCCTTCATAGATTGACTTCTAAGCCTTTCTGAATGTGAACCTCACAATGTGGTTTGTTTTTAATATCCTTATTTGATTTTGACATAGAGAGGTTCAAAGGAAGGGAAATGCTGGAAGACTTTTAAAAAAAAAAAAAAACAGCAGGTGAACTAAAAATTTTCTGGAAGGAAACGCAAATGGTAGGTTACTAGCTTTGGGCGCCATGAGAGATAGCAGTAAAGGAAGGAGGGACAATTTAAATTTCATTTTATTTCCTTCCATGGTATCTGAATTATTTTCAAGTACATGTATTACTCTTAATAAAAAAGTAAAGATTTGGACTTATTTTTAGGAAAACTGAAAGTACATGGAATACAGTTCTGTCATATTTGGCTTTGGATTACCAGTGAATATGAAATAGGAAGTGTTCAAGAAATACTCACTGGATGAATGTGAATGAATGAATGAACAGACTGCTGCTATTCTGCCAGAAAGTGAGGCTGGATTTCCAAGAATGAAAAGTTCTCAATAAGTGGAACATATTTTTAATAAAGGTCCTCAATAAGTGGAATATATTTTTAATCAAGGTCAGGTCTCTTTATCTATAATAATTCTTACCATTGACTTTCAAAGTAATCCGCTTGTAGTCAGCGCCACCATAGCTGATCAGGCAGCAGTAAACTCCTGCATCCTGAAGTTTGACGTCTGTGATTTGAAGAGCGGCCTTTCCCAGGTAGAGCTTGTCCTTCAACAGCTGGGCCCTCTGGCTATAGCTGCTGTGCTGAACCTTCAGGTCTTCTTCCCCATGCGCAAACTGAATAATTTTCTTATCTTCCATTTCCCAGTAGACAACTAATGCAGCCAGGTCTAACTGATTTTCTGCTGGGAATTTGCATTCCATCGTCACATTGCTGCCATATTCTACCTCATATAGGTCCTTGGATACTGTGACACTAAATGCTGGAAAGAAAGAAAATTAATATTCAGGAGACAGAAAACTCCTCAAAAAATTTACAAAATGAGTGCACAATTTATAACCACTTTAGTCATTTATGTGATAATTATATTTAAAGACTTACTTCTCTAAAATATATGTTGTATCCAGTGAGTTTGAATCATGTTTTGGGATGCTGTATCTTATCCATGAGTTAGGATAATAAAATTATTTACACAAGCTGTCCCACAGTTCTTAGACATACATTATTGTAAAATGATGATGGGGTTTTACAATATTAAATGATGATGGGGTTTTGTAACCAGGGAGACTTTGCTTCAAGTAGACAACCACAGACTGATATCTATTTGCTGTCTATATACATAAAGTGAATGGTAGATTCCAATAGTCCTCTCCTTTTACTGCTCTAGTCTCTTGTTCAGTTCTCTACAGAGGCATATGTGTTAAGAGATTTAGGGATGGCCTCAGGGTGATGCCAGTAATGTTCCTTTAAAAAAAAAAAAAAAAACAGCAAACAATTCTTATAATTAGGGATGAGGGCATTAACCTGGTACCTTCCATGAACACTAAAATTCTTGTATAGATTTTTATACGCATTAGGAAAAGAAGGCCATAGAGCAGTTTGAACAGAATGATTCTACCTTTCTTTAAAACAAACAAGCAAAAAGTATAAACATAGGCCATTTCCCCAGCTATTTTCAGTGATTATCCCAGGGAAATGGATAATGGATTAATTTCATTTCTTTCAGTTTGTCTATTTTCCCTATATCTTTGTATAAAGACATGGATGACTTGTTTATGAGATAAAGAAAAAAACTGAATGTTCTTTTTATAAAAATAATACATTTATTTAAAATGATTATTTTAGTTTTTAACTCATGGTTAAAATATAGAACCTAATGAAAGGATTTGGTGTCTTACCATTTAGCAAATGACAGTGGGCCATGAACGCAAAGACATTAAATATCTTCATTTTTCTTTACTGACCTAATTGTGAAAAACACAAAAAGAAGATATACTGATATACTCAATAGTTCAACACCCAGATAGTATAGAACTTGGCAGTTCTGAATGAAATACTTTTCTAATAACTAGCCAATTACTGATTTGTAAATGTGGAAATATAGCAGGCAATTTGGAAGTTCAATGTTTGTTTATAGTCCACAGCCATATAAAGCCAAGTGAAGAAAAGTTACTATGATAAGATGAGAATTTTTCATCTTAGTTATGAGCCCTGAAAAAAACTGTAAAGTCAAAAAAGAAAATATTGCACTAACATTCTCTCAACTATTCCATATTTTTTCTGCAGTATAACCTATGTAGAAATCCAATCCTGCCCTATGCAAAAATCCAAAGCATTTCTCCCTGCTTTCAATGCTATTTTGCCCCTAGCAGCTGAATACCTGTCCTTTGACTATTCAAGCCTTCCACTTCACCCTCCCAACTATACCACTTCTCCCTCAGGTAACTATCCTTCAAAATCTCCTCTTCTGCCTCTCACTTATTCCAAATTATAAATCCTATTACAATTAATTGGATCCCTTAGTAGGAAAGATGAAATAGTATGATTTGACCAATTCATACTAAGATGTGAATGACTCACAGCCACTCTTCCAAAGGTCTATGCCTAGATTCTATTCTTCATTTTGTCATCTTTCTTGATATTCTACAGATGCCATCATTCAGCAAATACTGTCTGAGAACCTTCTCTGTGTCAGGCACTATATTAAGTGCTGAGGATATGTGGTGAACAGGAAAGAAAAGTCACTGATCTTTTAAAGCATATATTCAAATAGAGAAGGAAGTTAAGATTTGTATTATATTTCAGCCATCTACTTATTTCCTAACATATTTTCTCTTTCTTGTGTTATGCATTTATTTATACACTTTCAGAATAAAGTCAGTTTTTCCTCTTAGTGTCTCTCTGACCTCTGTATGCATAAAAATAAAAACCCCTCACAAATGGTCCATAAATCCATGCTACACATATGCAAGACAGTAGATTAATGCCCTTAATACAGGCATACCTCAGAAATATTGTAGGTTCAGTTCCAGACCACTGCAACAAAGCAAATATTGCAGTAAAGCGAGTCACACAATTTTTTTTTGGTTTCCCAGTGTCTAAGTTTGCCACAGGGCTGCTGATACAAAATACTAGAAATGAGTTGGATTTTATAATGGGAATTTTATTTAGGTAAAAGCTTATAATTCTGAGGCCGTGAAATGTCCAAATCAGGGCATTAGCAGGGATGCTTTCTTACCAAAGTCAGCTACTGGTGATCCTGCCACGTGGTGAAGCAATATGGCCGCTGATCTCTGTCGAGTCCCTGCCTTCCCCTCCAGAATCTATGGTCTTCCAGAGCTCAGAGGTGGGCGACCAAACATAGGGCTTATCTCTTTCTGGGCCTCCTCTCTCAGTCTCGACTGCTCTGCTTTCTTCCCGAGTTCAGCTGGGGGCTATGAGGCATATATGGCTTGTCTCTTCAGCCTTGAGCTGCTCCATGGGCCCAGCCTCTTGGGGGCTTCATGCTTAAGCTTTGGCTGCTAGAGAACCTTGAATACTCTCTCACGTGGCAGAATAAAAAATGGCAGAGCTCCCTTTTCCTGTGTGTCTCTCTCTGTATCTCCATTTACATAAGACCCAGCAAGAGCGTAGAGACTGAACCTGAGTCACGTCTCACTCATGTAGTCCACTCAAAAGGGTCTCACACACAGGAATGGACTAGTTCAAAAACATAATCCTTTTCTCTTTGGGATTCATAAAGAACTTCAACCTGTCACATCCAGTGCATATAAAAGTTACGTTTACACTATACTGTAGTCTATTAAGTGTGCAGTAGCATTATGTCTAAGAAAACAACATATATACCTTAAATAAAAAGTAATTTATTGCCAAAAAATGCTAACCATTATCTGACCCTTCAGCAAGTCATAATCTTTTTGCTGGTGGAGAGTCTTGCCTTGATGCTGATGATCAGGGTGATGGTTGCTGAAGTTGGGATGGCTGTGGCAATTTCTTAAAATAATACAACAATAATGTTTGTCACATTGAATGACTCTTTCTTTCACAAGAGTTCTCTGTAGCATGTGATGCTGTTTGACAGCATTTTACCCGCAATAGAACTTCTTTCAGAATTGAAGTTAGTTCTCTCAAACCCTGCTACTGCTTTTTCAACTAAGTTTATGTAAATATTCCAAATCTTTTGTTATTATTTCAACAATGTTCACCAGGAGTAGAGTCCATCTCAAGAAACCACTTCTTTGCTCATCCCTAAGAAGCAACTTCTCATCATTAAAGTTTTATCATAAGATTGCAGCAATTCAGTCACATCTTCAGGCTCCACTTCCACTTCTCATTCTCTTGCTATTTCCACCACATCTGCAGTCACTTCCTCCAATGAAGTCTTGAACCCCTCAAAGTCATCCATGAGGGTTGGAATCAACGTCTTCCAAACTCTTGTGAATGCTGATATTTTGACCTCCCATGAATCATGAATGTTCTTAATGGCATCTAGAATGGTGAATCTCTCCCAGAAGGTCTTCAATTCACTTTGTCCAATTCCATCAGAGGAATCACTATCTATGGCAGCTAGAGCCTTATGAAATCTATTTCTTAAATAATAAGATTTGAAAGTCAAAATGACTCTTTGATCCATGGGCTGTAGATTGGATGTTGTGTTAGCAGGCATGAAAATAACATTAATTTCATTATACATCTCCATTGGAACTCTTGGATAATCAGATACATTGTCAATGAGCAGGAATATTTTGAAAAGAAACTTTTTTTTCTGAGCAGTAGGTCTCAACAATGGGCTTAAAATATTCAGTAAACCATGTTGTGAACAGATGTGCTGTCATCCAGGCTTTGTTGTTCATTTATACAATACAGGCTGTGTAGATTTAGCATAATTCTTAAGGATTTTCAGAATGGAAAATGAGCACTGGCTTCAACATAAAGTCACCAGCTGCATTAGTCTCTAACAAAGGAGTTAGTCTGTCCTTTGAAGCTTTGAAGCAAGGCATGGCTTCTCTTCTTTAGCTATGAGAGTCCTAGATGGCAACTTCTTCCAATAGGAGGCTGTTTCTTCTACATTGAAAATCATTGTTGAGTGTAGCCATCTTCATCAATTATTTTAGCTAGATCTTCTGGATAACTTGCTGCAGTTTCTATATCAGTACCTGCTGCTTCACCTTGTACTTTGATGTTATGGAGATGGCTTCTTTCCTAAACCTCGTGAACCAACCTCTGCTAGCTCCAAACTTTTCTTCTGTAGCTTCCTCACCTCCCTCAGCCTTCTCAGAATGAAAAGAGTTAGGGTCTTGCTCTGTCTGGATTAGGCTCTGGCTTAAGGGAATGTTGTGGCAGGTTTGATCTTCTAACCAGACCATTAAAACTTTCCCCATATTGGTAATGAGGCTGTTTGGCTTACTTAACAATCATGAGTTCACTGAAGTAGCACTTTTAATTTCCTTCAAGAACTTTTCCTTTGCATTCTCAACTAGGCCAAATGATTGGCACAAGAGCCAGTTCACTGTCTTATACAGGTTTGGCTCGTGGCACCCCAAAATGATTACAATGGTAACATCAAAGATCACAGATCACCAAAACAGATGTAAAATAATGAAAAAGTTTGAAATAGTGCAAGAATTACCAAAATGTGACACAGAGACATGCAGTGAGCATGTTTTGTTGGAAAAGTGGTGCCGATAGACTTGCTCAATGCAGGATTGCCACAAACCTTCAAGTTGTAAAAAAAAAAAAAAAAAATGCAATAAAGCAAAGTGTAATAAAACAAGGCATGCCTTGTATGTAAATAGCTCCTAAAAATCAGTAAGAAAACTATATAAACAACTTAATAGGACAATGATAAAATGGCATTAACATATAGTTAATATGTTAAACATAAGAAAGGATGCTGAATCTCACCAAGAAAAAAGTATGAATTTAAGACATGAAATACCATTTTTCACAAACTAGCTGGACCAAGGTGATAAAGATTCTTAATATTTAGGGTTTGAGAAAATATGGAAAAACTGGCCTTTCTCACCTACTAATGGTGGGCATGCGGAGTTGTATAACCTTTTGGAGGGCAATTTGGCAACATCTATTAAAATTTTAAATGCATATGCCATATGACTTTGCAATCATGCTTCTAGAAATTTATCCTACAAAACCAAAAACAATACACACAAAAAATATATGTAAAAGGATGGCACTGTTAGTAATAGCTCAAAACAGGGAATACTTTAGTTACCCTAAATGGTTAAATAAAGTTTGAAACAGTCATGCAATGTAACACCATTAGGTACTGAAATAAGTACAGCTATATGTATTGATTTTGCAAAGATATAAAAAGTAAGTTGCAGAAAACTATACCTAGTAGGAAACCAGTTTTGTTAAAAAGAAAAATCTCTGTGCATGTGTGTGCTTAGACATAGGAAATGTCTAAAAAAGATCCACACCAAGTTGTTGACAATCATTGTCCCTAGGGGTGGAATTAGAGGGAGAATGGATAGATTTTCACCTCCTTATAGCTTTGAAAACGAAGAAAGGAAGGAAGGAAAAAAGAAAAAAAACATAAAAAGATGAAATTGTGAATGATGTTATTTTTGGTATTTTCCTGTGTCCAAATTTTTCTCTGATGAATACGTTCTACTTTTATTATCAGCAAAAAAGAAAAAGAAAACTTAAGGAATCATTTCACCTTGCCAAGCTGCAGAGTGTTTGGCAGGTAGAATGGTATAGTGGTAAGAACTCCAGAATTGAAATTCCAATATTTGCGGAGAAATTGGAGCCCTCATGCTTTATTGGTAGGAATGAAAAATGGTACAACCACTGAGGAAAACAGTTAAAGAACTGCAATGTGACCAACAATTCTATCCCTAGGTATATATGCAAGAGAACTGAAAACATGTTCACACGAAAACTTGTACATGAATATTTGGAGCAGCATTATTCATAATAGCCAAAAGTTGGAAAAAAACTCAAATGTCCATCAAGTGATAAATGGATAAAAAAAAATGTGGTATATACAAACAATGGAGCATTAGATATAAAAAGGAACAAAGTACTGATATATGCGACATGGATGAATCTCGAAAACATTATAAGTGAGAAAAGCAATACACAAAAGGCCACATATAATAAGATTCCCTATATGATGTATGTCCAGAACATGCAAATCCATAGAGTAAGAAAGGAGATTAGTAGTTGCCAGGGACTAAAGGAAGGGAATGAGGAGCTTCCACTAATGGGTATGGCTTGGGAGTGAAGAAAATGTTTTGGAATTAAATAGTGGTGATGGTCACACAATTATGTGGATATCCTAAAACCTGAAGAATTGTACCCTTTAAAATGGTAAATTCTATGGTATGTGAGTTATATCTCAATTAAAAAGAATTAACACAAAAAATCTGGGGGGAGGGATTTGCTACTGGCATCTACTGGGTAGAGGTCAAGGATGCAGCTAAACATCCTATAACCCCCTCGCTCCTTCAGCAAGGAATTATCTGGCCCAAATTATCAATAGTGTCAAAGCTGAGAAACCCTGCAGGTACTGCTAGCATTTCTGTATATATTTTTCTTCCAGGCTTTTTCCATATTCATCTTTTAAAAATGTAATTATAGCCTTAGTATACATTTAACAGTCATTTTTTGGTTAATTTGATGACATAAATATTTTCCATTTTATTACATGATATTCACAAGCCATCTTATTTAATCATCCCATAACATTTAATTCCCCTATTGTTAGGTATCAGATTGTTTCTAATTTTAAAAATGATAAGTATTTGCACATTCAGTAAATATTTGTTAAGTGTTTCCTATGTGCCAGGCCCTGAGTTAGGCCCTGAGGATAGATTTTTCCCAAGTGGAACTGCTGATCAAGGAGGAAGAACATTTTCCTGATTCTTGATACATGCTTGTAATTGACAACAGTTATACTGTATCTTCACTCAGCACTGGATATTATTTAAATTTTTATTTTTATTTGATTATTGACATGTATAACTTGAGTTTTGCATGGGCTTGTTTAGTGTTTTTCTTTTGATCATTTTTGGCCTCTTTATCTTACTGGTTCTTACCAAATTGCAAGAAACTTTCATGTTAAAAAGACATATGATATGACACCTAAGCTCAAGACACAAAATTCTAAAAATAGCTAAATTAGACAACAAAAAAATTCTTGTGCATCAAAGGACATTATCCAGAGAATGCAAATGCAATCCACAGAATGGGAGAAATTATTTGCAAATCATATATCTGATAAAGGTCTAATTCCAGAATAAATAAAGAACTCTTACAACTCAACAACAAAAAGACAGGCGATCCAATTAAAAAGTGGGCAAAGGACTTGAACTGACATTTTTCCAAAGAAGATATCCAAATGGCCAACAAGCACTTGAAAAGATGCTCAACATAATTAGGCATTAAGGAAACGCAACTCAAAATCACGAGATATCACTTCATATCCTCTAGGTTGGCCATGATTTTTTAAAAAAGTGGAAATAACAAGCGAGGACATGGGGAAATTGGAATCCTCATACTTTGCCGACGGGAATGTAAAATGGTGCATGTGCTTGGAAAACAAGTTTGGCAATTCCTCAAAAAGTTAAATATAGAATTACCATATGACCCAGCAATTCCACTCCTAGGTAGATGCCTCAAATAGCTGAAAACAGGTATTCAAATAAGTATGTACATGAATGTTCATAGCAGCACGTTTCACAATAGCCAAGAGGTGGAAACAACTCAAATGTCCATCAAAGGATGAAAAGATTAACAAAGTATGGTATAACCATACAATGGAATATTTATTCAGTCATAAAAAGGAATGAAGTACTGAAACATGCTAGATGTTATGTGAATTTCACCTCGATTAAAAACAAAGATATATGCAAAAAGGGTAAAATAAAATGAGTCATCTTTTTCTTGCTTGTGTTAGACGCGTAATTCTTTTTTCTCCCTCCTTTCCATCTTCCCTATATTAGGGAATAAGGATGGCATACAGTCCTGTGAGGACAAAAAGATTGTTGGAATTGGGCTGAAGCAGCTCTCTGGCTGTTCTTTCCTTGGGCCAGAGTTGATTACACCACAATTATAAAATATTAATTTGACATTATAAATACAAGTATACTTATTGAGCAGGAAAAAACAAAGATACTCCTCCTTAACTCCAAGCAAAGAAGTGCTGAATAAAACAAAGGAACATTAAGCCAGCTCATGGATTACAATTAATTTTGCCAGCATTTATGGCCTACTCTGGTGGAGTTCCTATCCTTTAATGAATTTGGTTGAAAATTTTAGGGGAAATAAAGGTTTATTGGAAGGTGAAGGATTGATTCAGATATTTCCCTAATTCCTTTCTCTAAGTCTGCAACACTTTAGAGTACAACTGCTATTAGCAGAGGAAATGGGGAGGACTGAAATCATGTGAATAATAAACACAGTCTATGACCTCTAACTCCCACATCAAAGCAGCAGGTCTAAGAGAAGGGCACTCATATTTCTGACTTCATTTAAGAAACCATGACCATGAGTATGAATTCCCAAACAGGAACGAAGACATTTGAAGAGCAATGAAATACGAACTCAGGAAGAAATGATTGCTGGCTCAATATGGGGAAACAGGTTTGTTCCTGGGGGAAACCCAACAAAACACCATGGAACCCATACTACTTCTCCATCTCCCAAGGGGGAATAGGGGGAAAGAGGAGACAGAAAACAATTAAAGCTTCCTTTCTCAAAAGTAGGAACAAGGAGGGTCTTAAATATCTATTGATTCAGGTTTTTCTTTGATTTTTACCTGATACATATGAACTGTGATTTGACTTTCAAAAAAAATTTCTTAGGGCTTGACATCTTTTCTACAAGTGAATGGAAAGCCCACACCATTAACAGATCAAGAGAACTGTCTCAACTCTACTAAATCTTGTGCCTAAGCTCCTTCCCCTCAGCCACACTGATATACATTTTCCAGGTTTGGCTTCAATTTCCCAAAGTATTTTGGTGGCTTCCTTGAAGACTGCACTCTCTGTTTAGAGTGTTGCCTCTGTTGACATTTTTCCATTGAAAATGACTAATTTTTTCTTCAGAATATCATAGTTCTCCTTCAACACTATTGGCCATTGTGAACTGGCACAACCTTTCTGGAAGGCAATTTTCAGTTTGGGAAAAAAGAAGGCTTTTAAAATATTCAAACTCTTTAACTAAGTAGTTATACCTCTAAAAGTGTATCTAGAGGAAATAATTGGCTATGTGCCCAGAGGTTTATATGCAATGATGTACAGTGAACAGCTAAGACAGTAAACTACTATAAACCTTTATGTCTAGTAATAGGGGATTAATTTCATTTGATTACCCAAGACAATGGAATATAAGCTTTTTTTTTTTTTTTTTTTTTAGGATTTCAAAAGAATTATTATTTATTTGACTTTGAATTTTTTTCTAATGAGCATGTATCACTTTTACTATCAGGAAAAAAAGACCAATCTCTGCCATTATTACGAGACCATACATAGTTAAATAAGTCTAGTGAGTGTTTTTTATATCCAGTTTGACTAAAGCATTCTTATTTTCTTTTTTTGGATCTGATTATTTTTTTCCACTTTTTTATATTTTTTTAAAAGATACTTCAATTACATAAATGTTACAGAGAATATACAGAAGATTCCCATATGCCTTGCTCCCCACACCTCCCACATTTTCCCACATTAGCAACATCTTTCATCAGTATGGTACATTCATTGCAATTGATAAATACATTTTGGAGTATTGCCACTAAACATGGATTATAGTTTACATTGTAGTTTACACTCTTTCCCATTGGACTCTGTAGGTTATGGCCAGATATATAATGGCCTGTTATCTGTCAGGCATTTTTTTTTTAAATCACAATTTAGAAGACTATTTAATCACACAGAAAGGCAGTCGCAGTATATTTTTTTAGGTGAGAGAAAGCAAGGTGACACAATGATGCCTGTATTATAAGACAAACCAAAACTGAGTTTTGACACAGGCGAAGCTCGATGTATCTAGGAAATATTTTAACATTCTTTTTCTCAGGCTGTTCCCTCCCTCCTTCAGGACTCCTTGTGATCCTCAGAGCAGATACAGCAAAGACTGGGGTTCAAGAATCCTGGATCTAGGGGCAGGGAAAGACCTAATAAGATGCTCTCTATTAAACGGGACCCCAGGTGCAGCGATGTCAGGTCTGATATCCTACTTAGAATCATACTGCTAGTGAGCTGCTGAGGGTGGACTAGGACCCAGCTGTCCTGACTTCCAGCCTAGGTGTCTCCCTCGAGACCCGGCTACTGCAGGGTTATTTTCCATGAATACACAGAAACATATACTTATAAGATTGATATTAAGTAAAACTGAATCCCGCTTGGCAAAAGGCCAAATGTATTGCCTGTGCTTGTTAACCCCACGGGTAAGCGGCTCTACTGCTCCCTTTCCCCACTCCCATCCCAAAGAAGGGGTTATAGGCTCTCCTCCATTTTTAAAGCGCCGAACGACCCCGAGACCCGCAGCAGCGGACACCGAGATCCCGGGCAGTGCGCGACGCGTAGGGGAAAAACTTTACCTACCTGCGAGCCGGCGCGGACACGCGGAAAGCCACCCGGCGGCGCGTCGGTGCTAATCAGCTCTCTCGTTGCTGCCGCCCCCCTTGCATGTTCCGTGCAGCAAGCGCTCAGTTCCGGAAGTCAGCGCATTCAGCATCCTTTGAACTTTAAACAAAACTGAAAGTCTGGTTTTCCCGTAAATCAGGCTTTCACCAAGAACTCAAGGACCAAAACACATCAGCATCGTAACTTTAACAAATTCTGTCATCAGGTTCCCCCATTTCTGATAGTTGCCCTCACGAGATAACTGAGCAGCTTACAAAACTTGACAAACTCTACAACACAAGGAAAGTAAAACAACAGCCCATATGGCTTTGGTTTTTATTCCAGAAAGTACGTGTGTGTGTGTGTAATAGGAAATATATTAAACCGTGGATTTTGTGACTTCCTCAAAGTTCCTCGACATAATGAAACTTAAATTGCTCTGTCATTAAAAAGAACTTCCCATGATGAGTCGGGATCCAGGTTGTGAAAGCATATTCTAGGTGAGGGTTAAGAAAGCCCTTCTGATAAATTCTAGATCTGTGGATGGGCCCAACATGAAACCAAAGGTTCTTGGCATAATTTACTTAACCATTTCTCACTGTTGGACTTCGGTGCTTCCATCTAGCTTTTCCTCCCTTCTTCCATCCTACTTACCTTCCTCCCTCCCTCCCTCATTTTGTCCTTGCTCTCTCCCTCCCTTCCTTTCTTAAATCCCTAAATTGAACTTTTCATTGTTGCCTTTTCTTTTATTCATTTCAACTGCAATTTAAAATACTGTATAATGAATTGGCTCAGTTACCACCTTTACTCAAGTAAGAATTCTCATGTCCCCAGAATATCACTGATATTTTTTTAAACTAAGAAAATACTGAGGATATTATGACCTTAAAGGTCTGGTAAGGAGTGTGAAATTCTCTTTGACCCTAACAAAATTGTAATAGACTTTGGAGACCCTATTTCAAATCTCTTTTCTGAGGCAGCGTTGTAGAGTAGAGCAGTGTTTTCCTTATCTTAGTGACCGTGGCCTAAAGTAAACATACACTTTACGTGGTGATCTGGTATACATTATATAAACAAAAAGTTTCATGAGACAATACTTAGAACTACAATGTGTGGTGCATTCTATTTTCTATTTCATCTATTTCATTTTTCTAAAAATGATGGTCAAGACCCAGTACACAGATTTCATGACCTGCTAATGGGTCATGACTATCATGATCTGAAAAACTGGTTCTAGAGCCATCTACCACTCAGTAGCTGGTACCTTGGGCAAGTAATTTAGTGAACAGTCAAGATAAAGTAATATTGCCTAAAATGACCTCTGTTATCTATGAATAATTTTTTAAACCTTGCGGGGGGGGGAGGGGAGGGGGACGGTGTTTGGTTTTTGTTTGCTTAGTTTTTTACCAAAGCAATGTTCAGGGTCTACATAAATGATCAACAAGAAACACAATTAATGGCATTTGCCTTTCTCTGAAATTATTGATGGTAATGGAAGGTATTTACTCAGCTTGCTGCTCAGTGATTTACATATTAGTCATCTGAAAATATGTGTTCTTGCTCATTTCCCCCACCTATTTCTACCCTTCAGGCATTCATTTTCCAATGTAATTGACCAAACCTCTTAATGAAGTTTTTGGCATCATCCAGAAGTATAAAAAGAAAAAGTGCTCAGAAAAATAGCAATTTTATCACCTCAAAAATATATTATAATCAAAAGAACCAGGGAGGCATGAGTTCTAAGACTCTGTGTGGTTGCTGAGATTTGGGCAAAGTGGATGGAGAAGCGAGGAGACAGGAGAAGAATGGTGGGCAGCCAGGGTGGAAGAGCCAGACACCCTGGTCATCTCCAATATCACCATGTCGCAATCATGCTCCACCTGCCCTGTTCATTTTTAGAGGTGAAAACTTATAACTGCCCATGTTGTGTTTCTCAGAGTTTTTCTGAAGCACATACATCACAGCTGACTTGGGGAAAATGTTTAAAATGCAGATTCCAGGACTCTGCCACACACCTGCCAAATCCTAATCTCTGGGGCCCCCCGGCGGTTCTTAGGAGTCTACATTTTAACATCCTCCCCATGTGATTCATATGCACACTGAAGTTTGAAAACTGACAGTTTAATTTCTAAGGAAGAAATTGAGCCAAGAATTCTTTGTAAGTGCAGCCCCTTACTCCATCTAATTTGGCTGATTTGCCATCCTTCTTCCTTCTACCTCTGCCCACGCCTCTTCCCACTTCTCACTTTTGTCCCTAAAATAAGAGAGATGACTGCTGTTGTTCCGATCGCAGGAGAGATTCCAAGACTTTGCAACTGGGCTAAAGTGATGATAGCATTTTCCTGGTGAAGGAACTTCCGGTAAACTCTTGAACTTCAAAAGCAGGATGTAATAAAGATATTCAAAACAGAAGCCATTGATGAACTTTGATTTTTCCCCATATTCTATTTTTTATTGTAGAGAGTTGTAAACCATTGCCCTATGTAATGCCCTTCCTTCTGTGAACACATTTTTCTCTCTCTGTCCACCCACACAATCCTGCCTTGTTTCCCCCACATTTGACATATAGCTACACCCTATAGATTGGTAACAGCAGACTTTATACAGAGTAGGATACACTTTTCTCTCATTAAATTAAAAGAGTAACCAACATGTGTAGGTGACTAGGGAGTAGCATCTTTCACCACCTCTCTCCTATGCTCAGATGCTTGCCTTCATCACACTGTCTCCTTCCTTCCTGTGCTGAGCTATGGAAGAGGCCAGGTGAAGCGGTCTTGCCTTCAACAATGCCCCTGTCCTCAATAAATTCACAAACGCAGACATAAATAATTATGACTGGAATAAATGCTGTAGGAGTTTTGGAAGACTCTGGCAAACATTTTACTTTCAGGGAATCTCAGTGAATGAACTGAAGGCCACTAAAAATCAAGTTTACAATTAGGAGGTACTCTTTCGCGGGACACTGGGAAATATATTATTGATTTAATATCTTAGAACAAAATAATCAAGATTGAAGGCCTATCCAATGAAACGTGAGTCCATTAACTCTGTTTAAGGACATCACTTGGGTCAAAAAATATTGGAAATATCTCTTTTGGAATTGTCTCCAGAGCATTATTTTATACTTACCCTTGATTTTAAATCAAGAACAACATGTATTGTAAAATTCTGAGTCTCTTAAGCCTCTACTTTGAAGGGAACAACTATAAATACATGACTAAGTGCTTATTCAAAGACCAACTATAGTCACATCCAACTACCAGATGGAGAAGCTAATTCATCTGTGATTTGTTATTATAGGAGCATTATGAAAGAATGAGAAATAATTTACCTTTCCCCCCAACCCCCGCACTTTCCTGATAGTACAGCAAGGCCTTTGTGTTCCCAGAGAGAGATTCTACTGACAAGTATCAAAACCATTTGAGGTTTGTTAAGATTCAGATTCCTGGAACCAGGTCTGCTGAATCAGAATCTTTGAGGATGGGTTCTGAAAATGGATATTTTTAACATGGCCCTTAGCTGATTCTTACATACATTACAGCTTGAGAACTATTGATCCAGGCTCTTCTAGGAGTTGCTGAGGAATGAACAGCTCCTTTATTCTTTGAGGCCCACCTTGAGAACACCCCCATGTAGGTCATACTTAAGGAGGTAAGGCCCATCATGGAATTAAGCTAAAGCTGCCTCATGGAGGTGGTGGGAAAGAGCTAGTGCTTGGCAGGATCATTGCTTTGTTCAACATCAGAGGGAGCTAGTCACTTTTTTTTTTAATTAGAGAACTTGTTAGGTTACAGAATAATTGTGCATAAAATACAGAATTCCCACATACCACTCTATTATTAATACCTTGCATTTGTTACAATTGATGATAGCTCATTTTTATAATTGTTCTATTAATTAAAGTCTATGGTTTAACATAGGATTTACTGTTTGTGTAGTGTGTTTCGATGGATTTTTTTTTTTAAATTTTATTCTGTTTCTTCTGTTACTAATGTTATCTAACATTTCCCCCTTTTAATCATATTTATTATATGTACTTTTCCATTGTCCCAAACAGAAACTCTTTACATTTTAAGTCTTAATTCCCTATTCTCTACCTCCAGTCATTCCCAGGTAACCTATATTATAGATTCCAACTCTATGAGTTGGCTTATTCTAATTAGTTCGTATCAGTGAGATCATACAATATTTGTCCTTTTGTGTCTGGCTTATTTCACTCAACATGATGTCTTCAAGGTTCATTCATGTTGTAATTTGTATCAGAACTTCATTCTTTTTTATGGTTGAATAATATTCTTTGTGTGTATATACCACATTTTGTTTATCAATTCATCAGTGGATGGACACTTGGGTTGCTTCCATCTTTTGGCCATTGTGAGTATGCCACTATGAACATCAGTGTAAAAGTATCTGTTCAAGTACCTACTTTCACTTATTTTGGGTATATACCTAGAAGTGTTATTGCAGATCATATGGTAATTCTATACTTAACACTCTGAAGAACTGCCAAACTGTCTTCCTCGATGCCTGAATGATTTTACATTTCCACCAACAATGAATGAGTATTCCTATTTCTCTACATCCTCTCTAACACTTGTAATTTTCCATTTTTTTAAACTGTAGCCATTCTAGTGGGTATGAAATGGTATCTCACTGAAGTTTTGATTTGCATTTTCCTAATGTCCAATGATGTTGAGGATCTTTTGATGTGCTTTTTGTACATTTGTATATCTATTGTCTATTTAAAACTTTTACCCATTTTTTAAATTGGGTTGTTTGTCATTTTGTTGTTGAGTTGAAGGATTTCTTTATATTTTCTGGATATTAAAAGTTCCAAATACTTTTTCCCATTATTATGTAGGCTGTCATTTTACTTTCATGAGAAAGGCCTTTGAAGGGCAATTTTTTTTTTATATTGATGAGGTACCATTTATCTACCTTTATCTTTTGTTGCTTGTGCTGTGATTATAAAGTCTAATAAACCATTGCCTAACACAAAATCCTGATGATGTTTTCCTACGTTTTCTTCTAGGAGATCTATAGTTTTGGCTTTTATATTTAGATCTTTGATCCACTTTGAGTTGTATTTTTGTATATGGTGTGAGGTAGGGGGTCCATCTTCATTCTTTTGGAAATAGAGATCCAGTTTTCTGTGCACCATTTGTGGAAGAGACTACTCTTTCCCCATTTAGTAGTCTTTGCTCCTTTGTCAAAAATCAGTTGGCCATAAATATGAAGGTTGATTTTTGAGGTCTTAGTTAGATTCCATTGGTATATATGTCTGTCCTTGTGCCAGTGACATGCTATTTTGATTCCTGTGACTTTGTCATAAGTATTAAAAATAGGATTATGAGCTCTCCAACTTCAAGCTTCTTTTTAAAATGGCTTTAGCTATTCAGAGCATTTTACCATTCTATACAAAAATTTTAAAGATATGTTTTAATTTTATTTTACATTAAAAAACACACACCCTTACCTAGTGTGAATATATTTTACTCGGGGACTATGTTTAGGTACCCAGGAGTGGTGATGATGATTGATGTTGTAAAGAATTTATTCTGATAAATAAGAAACTGGATATAATGTCAAAATAGCTATTTTCCTCAATAAAATCTCAAATTGCCTGAAAAACAACAACAAACAAAACACACACACAATCAATTTCATAGCAAGCACCTTGCTTTTACATCAGTTTATAACAATTTACTGTGCCTGAGAATTTTTGTGCAAATGCATGTAATCTTTCATTAAAAATATGCACAGTACACTTTGGAAAAAGTTTAGTTGCAACCATTTTCCCTTACAAAATTTTTACATATGTAAATACATAACATTCCCTAATTCCTGCTGATTGCACTTCTGGTTTAATGCGTTCTAACCTTCAAGGAAATTTGAGAAACATGCAATTATGTTCATATTCCTTGGTCACTGCACTTATCCAGAAAAAATATTCTGGAAACAAATTTCTTTGGCTCCAAATCACCCCAATCATTCTTCTTAAAGTAAATCTCTCCCACTTCCTCCATCCATTCCATATAAATTGGTGATTGGATTTTCCATTTCTGCAGAGAAAGTTGGTGGAATTTTGACTGGAACTATGTTGAATTTGTAAATTGCTTTAGATAGAATTGAAATCTTAATTATATTTAGTCATCCAATCCATGAACACAGAATATCCTTCCATTTATTTAAGTCTTCCTTGATTTCTTTTAGCAGTGTTTTGTAGTTTTGTGTGTAGAAGTCCTTTATATCCTTGGTTAGATTTATTCCTAGATATTTGATTCTTTTAATTGCTATTGTAATGAATTTTTTTCTTGATTTCTTCTTCTGATTGTTCATTACTAGTGTATAAAAACACTACTGATTTTTGGGTGTTGATCTTGTATTCTGCTATTTTGCTGAATTCATTTGTTGGCTTTGGGAGCTTTTTTGTAGATTTTTCAGGATTTTCTGTATATAGGATCATGTTTTCCAAATAGGGAATGTTTAACTTCTTCTTTCCCAATTTGGATGTCTTTTATTTCTTTTTCTTGACTAATTGCTCTGGCTAGAACTTCCAGTACAATGTTAAATAACAGTTATGACAGTGGGCATCCTTGTTTTGTCCCTGATCTCACAGGGAAAGCTTTCAGTCTTTCATCATTATATGTAATATTAGTGGTGTGTTTTTCATATGTGCCCTTTATCATGTTGAGGGATTTTCCTTCTAATTCTAGTTTTCTAAATGTTTTTTATCAAGAAGGGATGATGGATTTTGTCAAATACCTCTTCTGAATCAATTGAGATGACCATATGTTTTTTTCCCCCTTCATTCTGTTAATGTGGTGTAATACATCAGTTGATTTTCTTATGTTTAACCACTTTTGTTAACCTGGGTTAAATATCACTTGATCCTGGTGTATAATTCTTTTAATGTGCTGTTGGATTCAGTTTGCTAGTATTTTTTTGAGGATTTTAAAAATCTATATCCATAAGAGAGATGCATCTGTAATTTTCTTTTCTTGTATTATGTTCATCTGGCTTTGGTACGAGGCTGATGTTGGCCTTGTAGAATGAAGGGACTGTTCCCTCCTCTTCAGTTTATTGTAAGAGTTTGAGCAGGATTGGTGTTAATTTTTCTTGGAATATTTGATAAAATTCTCCTGTGAAGCCATCTGGTCCTGGGATTTTTTTTTTTTTTTTTTTGTGGGGGGGTAGGTTTTTGATTACTGATTCAATCTCTTTACTCATAATTTGTTTGTTGAAATTGTCTATTTCTTCTTGAGTCAGTGTAAGTAGTTTGTGTGTTTCTAGGAATTTGTCCATTTCATCTAGGTTATCTAATTTGTTGACATACAGTTTTTATGGTATTCTCCTATAGTCCTTTGTATTTCAGTGGGGTCAGTAGTAATGCCCCCCTTTCCATTTCTGATTTTAGTCATTTTTGTCCTCCCTTTTTTTCTTCATCAGTCTAGCTAAATGCTTACCAATTTTATTGATCTTGTCAAAGAACCAACTTTTGGTTTTGTTGATTCTCTCTATTGTTTTTTAACTCTCTATTTCATTTATCTCTGCTCTAATCTCTGCTATTTCCTTCCTTCTGCTTGCTTTGTGCTTAGTATGTGCTTCTTTTTCTAATTCTCCCAGTTTTAAGGTTAGGTCTCTGGTTTGAAATCTTTCTTCTTCTTTTTTCTTTTTTTTGGTACCGGGGTTGGGGATTGAACCCAAGACCTCTTATGTGGGAAGCCGGCACTCAACCACTGAGCCACATCGGTTCCCCTCTTCTTTTTTAAAGTAAGCATTTAGAGCTATACATTTCCTTCTCAGTACTGTCTTTGCTACATCCCATAAGTTTTGATATGTTGTATTTTCATTTTCCCCAAGATCTTTCCTTATTTCACCTGTGATTTCCTCTTTAACTTATTGGTTGTTTAAGAGTACATTGTTTAATTTCCACAGATTTGAGTAGTTTCCATTTTTCCCTCTGTTACTGATTTCTAGCTTCTTTCCATTGTGGTTAGAGAAGATATACTTAGGATTTCAATATTTTTGAATCCTCTTGTGACCTAAGTTATGGTCTATGCTGGAGAACGATCCATGTGCCCTAGAAAAGAATATGTTTTCTTTTGTTGTTGGGTGAAGTGTTCTATATATGTTTATAAGCTCTAGTTGTTTTAGAGTATCATTCAAGCCTTGTATTTTCTTATTAGTCTTCTGACTAGATGTTCTATCCATTATTGAAAGTGGTATATTAAAGTCTCCTACTATTAATGTAGGACTATCTATTTCTCCCTTCATATCTTTGAGTATTTGTTTCAATATTTTGGGCCTCTGCTGTTAGGTGAATGTATATTTATAATTGTTATGTCTTCTTGTTGAATTGACCCTTTTATCAGTATATAATGACCATCTTTGTCCCTCATAACAGTTTTGACTTGAAGTCTATTTTTTATCTAATTGTTCTCTTTTGGTTACTTCTAGTATGATATATATTTTTCCATCCTTTTACTTTCAACCTACCTATGTCTTTGAATTTAAGGTGAGTCTTTTGAGGGCAGCATACAATTGGGTCATGAATTTTTATCCATTCTGCCAATCTCTGCCTTTTGACAGGAGAGTATAATACATTTATTTACATTTAAAGTCACTACTAATAATGTGGGACTTTCTTCTGCTATTTTGCTATTTAGTCTTTGTAAGTCTTTTGAATATTTTTCATATATTTTTCTTGTGGCTACCATGGAGTTATAATTTAACATCTTAAATCTATAACAATCATATTTGATTTGATTCCAACTTGGCTTCAACAGCCTACACATACACTGTTCCTATTCCTCTCCATCCCCCCACCTTTTTTATACTCATTTCAATTTATACCTTTGTATATAATCAAAGATTACCATTGCTTTTTTATGCATTTGGATTTTTGCACCTTTAGGAAGTAAGAAGTGGAGTTACCTACCAAAAAATACAATACAATTCTACTGGCATTTATAATTACCCAAATGGTTACCTTTAACAGCAGTCTTTATTTCTTTATGCCACTTTGAACCACTATCTAGTGTCCTGTCCTTTCAGTTTGAAGAAATCCCTTTAGCATTGCTTGTAGGACAGATCTAGTGGTGATGAACTCCCTCAGTTTTTGTTTACCTAGGAATTCTTAATTTCCCTCATTTTTTGAAAGAATGTCTTGCCAGATATAAAATTCTTGGTTGACAGTTGTTTTCTTTTAGCACTTTAAGTATTTCAACCCATTGCCTTCAGCACTAAATCTAATTGGGACTCCTTTGAACATATCATGTTGCTTTTTCTTGCAGCTTTCAGAACTCTCTTTGTTCTTTCCATTCAATAGTTTGATTGAAATGGAAACTTTCAATCAAACTAGATTGATTGCAGTTTTCTTCATGTTTATCCTGTTTGGTGTTCTCTGGGAATATATTGATACCCGGAGGTCTCTTAGGCTATTTTTACTTTTTATCATTCTTTTTCCTTTCTGCTCCCAGCATGATTCATTCCATTTGTCTTGTCTTCTAGTTTGCTGATTCTTTCTTCTGCCAGCTCCAATCTTCTGTTGAAACCCTCCTGGGAATTTTTCATTTCAATTATTGCGGTCTTCAACTCCAGTAGATCTTTTGGGTCCTTTTAAAACTTTCCTTCTCTTTATTGAGATTCTCATATTGTTAACTCATTGTTTTCCTGATATGCTTTAGTTCTTTCTCTGTATTTTCCTTTATCTTCCTGAGCATATTAAAATTCATTTTTTAAACGTCTTTGTTTGGTACATCCACAAACCTGGGCTTCTTTGTTGATGTTTTCTGGATTTTTTCCCTCTTCCTTTGGATGGACCATCACTTCCTATTTGTCTTGTGATCTTTTATTGCACACTGCATATTGTAATATTTTAAAATGTTAATCCTGGGATGTATTCCCTCAGATATCTCTTGAATTTGTAACCAGGTAGTGATATGACAGAGATTTCCCTAAATATCATTCCTTCTATCAGGAAAGTCTGCCCAAGGTGAATGCAAAGTGCAGGGTCCTCCTTGTCTTTTTTGAGCCTGTGTCTTGTCCTGGGCTTGTGTTTGCAGTGGCCTTATGAGTTCTCCTGTTTACAGGAGTTTGAATGTCCCCTCTACTTCCCAGAGACAGACCTTCTTCCTCTTCCATGTGTTCTACTACTGGACTTAAATCAGGTAAGCCTTTGTCCCAGGCTGTCCACCTCAATAGTTTCTTGCACTATTTTTGTTGTCTCAAGCTTCTTTCAGAATGGAGGACAAATTCTGGGAGGGGGGGGCACACCAGAGAGGAGTTTCCCAAGTCAGTCTTTCTAAGCCAGAACAAGGCCAGGGACCAATAAAGGTTGTACAGACCCACTCGAAACTGCTCTAAAGAGGGGATAATGGAAGGGCCTAGGAAGGGAATCAGAAGCTTCTTCCATGGCTCTGAAACCCTGCATTATCTTGAACAGCCCAGCACATGCAGCCCTTCAACTGTCCTCTGCAGCTCTGAAGAAGTGTACCATTTTTTTTTATGTATAATTTTTATTTATTTTTTTTTTATTTTAATAATTTTTATTTTTTATTTTTTAAAAGAAACTTAGATTACATAAATGTTACACAAAAATTGTGGGGATTCCCATGTGCTCCACCTCCCACTCCTCCCACAACCTCCCACATAAACATCCTTCATTAGTGTGGCACATCACCTGCAATAGATATACACATCTTGGGGCTTTGCCACTAAGCATGGACCATAGTTCACATTGTAGACCACACTCTCTCCCACACAGTTCTGCATGTTATATGATGATATAAAATGGCCTATATCTGTCATTGCAATGTCACTCAGGATAATTCCCAAGTCCCGAAAAACCCCTGTATTACAACTGCTTTTCCCTCTCCCTGCCCCCAAAGTGTCTGGTGGCCACTGGCTCCACATTAATGTTGTAATTACTTCCATTGCATGAATCACAATATGTCTATAACAGAATACCATGAAGTCCACTCTAGTCCATAGCTTTTTCTCCAATCCTGAGGAGTCTGAGATGGTGATGTTCACTCCACCTCCAAATGAGAGGGGGCTTATATCCCATGGATAAGATGGATGGTGTACCACTTTTAAGTCTCCTCAACTACTTTTGTCAGGGGAAAGGGGTGGGGCTGGAACAATGGCTGCCCTCAGAGTCAGGCCTCCAGTGATCTAAAGTAGCTAGTCAAAAGCGTTTGGCTCATGTCCACCCCAGATCTTGGGGAAGTGGATTTTTATGTCCCTTTCTGGAACTTGCAAGCTATACCAGGTGGCAGACCTCACTGCTGCTTGCTACAAGCATTGGGGCTGGGCAATGGTAATCACCAGGTGGAGAGAGCAAGTTAATTAGTATTTACCATAATTTACCAGCCTCTTCCTCCCAATCTTCCCTGGATGCTGTACAGTGTTCTTCTTGACTCTGGAGTTTCAAAATAGTTGATTCAGACAGTTCTTGCCTGTTTAATAGTTATTTACATAGAAGAACTGATTCCAGGGGCTTCCTACACTGCCATCTTCTCCTGCAAACTCTTCTAAGAATTTTATGGTTTTAGCTGTTATATATAAGTCTTTGATCAATTTGAGTTAATTTTGGTTTATGGTATGGGGTATGGCTCCAAATTCATTCTTTAGCATGTGGATATCCATTTGCCCCAACACCATTTATTACTATTTCATAGAATTCACTAGTGAAGTAATTGGATCCTGGACTTCTGAAAGTGGTATTGAAGTCTACCATTACTATTATTGAATGAATTTTTCTCTCTTTAGTTCTGTCAGTTTTTGCTTCATGTATTTTGAGATTCTTTTCTTTGGTTCATATATGTTTATAAATGTTTTATCTACTTTAATGATTGCCCCTTTTATTATTAGAAATCATTCCTCATTGTCTTAATTTCTGTCTTAAAGTTTACTTTTCTGATATTAGTTTAGCCACTTCAGCTCCCTTTGATTACATTTGAATGATACATCTTTTCCCATCTTTTTTTTCCTCTTTAAGCCTATTTGTGTGTTTGAATCCAAAGTGTGTCTCATATACATATAGTTGAACTGTTTGTTGTTTTTTTTTTAAACCCATTCTGCCAATCTCTGCCTTTTATTTGGAGAGTTTAATCCATTTACATATAATATAATTACTGATAAGGTAGAATTTATGTCATTTTTTGTTTCTAGATTCCTCCATTACTGCCTTCTTTTTTGTTATATAGATATCTTCTACTGTACCATTTTAATTCCTGTCATTTCTTTTGCTATATATTTTTTAAGTTACCTTCTTTTTTTGTCTTGGGGATTAAAATTACCAGCTTAATTTACAAAAATCTAGTTCATATTAATACCAACTTAATTTTAATAGTATACAAAACTTTGCTCCTGCATACCTCCATTCCACTCACTTCCTTTGTCATACAAATAACACCTTTGTACATTTTTGTGCCCGTGAACACATGTTTATAATTATTGCTTTATGCAGTTGTCTTTAAATCAGATAGGAGGAAAAAAAAAAGTTGCTAACAAAATATAAGCATTGTCTTTTTTATAATTCCCTGATTTTTTAAAAAAATATTTTAGAAGATGCTTAGATTACATAAATGTTACACAAAAATTACAGGATTCCCATGTTCCCCACCTCCCACACCTCCCACAACCTCCCACATAAACTTCTTTCATTAGTGTGGCACATCACCTGCAATGGATATACACATCCTGGGGCTTTGCCACTAAGCATGGACCATAGTTCACATTGTAGATCACTCTCTCTCCCACACAGTTCTGCATGATATATGCTGATGTAAAATGGCCTATATCTGTCATTGTAATGTCACTCAGGATAATTCCCAAGTCCTGAAAAATCCCCTGTTACAACTGCTTTTCCCTCTTCCTGCCCCAAAAGCGTCCAGTGGCCACTGGCTCCACATCAGTGTTGTAATTTCTTCCATTAAGCATTGTCTTTTATATTTACCTATGCAAACACTTTACTGGTGTTCTTTACTTTTTTCATGTGGGTTTGAGTTACTATCCACTGTTCTTTGATTTCGGGCCAAAAGTACTCCCTTCTAGGACAGGTCTGCTACTGATGAATTCTCTCAGTTTTTGTTTATCTGAGAAGTCTTAATTTTGCTTTCATTTTTGAAGGACAGTCTTGCTGGATATAGAATTCTTGGTTGATACTTTTTGTCTTTCAGGACCTTGAGTATGTTCTCACACTGCCCACTGGCCTCCATGGTTTCTGATGAGAAATTGGCTGTTAATATTATTCAGGATCCCCTTTTTGTGATAAGTTATTTCTGTCTTGCAGCCTTCAAGATTCTGTCTTTCACCAATTTGATTATGATATCCCTAGGTGTAACTCTCTTTGAGTTTATTCTACTTGGAATTTGTTTAGCTTCTTAGATGTGTATATTAATGTCGTTCATCAAATCTGGGACATGTTTAGCCATTATTTCTTTACCCCGAATTTTATTTGAGTCTTACTTTCAGGGTGACAAACTGAGATATCTGAACTTTGGTAACAGTAATCGACTTGCCTGAACCAAATTATATCTCAGTTGAACCCCAGTAGGGCAACAGAACTGCTAACAGAAGGGCAGAAGTGGGCCAGAAAACAGTTATGTTTGTTTTAAAAGATTGGCTGCCATAGAAAATAGGCTGATATTATAATTCATTTGTTGTATATATTTTTTATTGAATTTCTGCTACCTTTCAGGTAGGATAAGCAGTTTCCTCAGTGAGGGCTGGCTGGCCTAAGTTCTGGTTAGAGAAGGTACCCTATTTGCTTCTGGTGTAATAGGGTTGGTCTCAAGCAAAAATTACTGGATATTCATCATTTTGTATTTCACAGGTTCCTGCTGTTAAAAGAATTTTAACCCAGTTAACTCAGCCCTTTTCATGTATTCTTGGAGGGGAAGAGGAAGGTGAAGAGTTGGTGTGGGGAAGAACATCGACATGCTTGTTTCCAGGTTTGCTTGGGAGAACTTTGATGGGCATTGCTAGGCCAAGCTGAGCAGCACTTCAAGGGATGCTTACTACATAGAAGGAGCAGGAAAAGAATGAAGACTGGGGTCTAAGTGTGTTTTTTGTTTTTTGTTTTTGTTTTTGTTTTTGTTTTCGTGTCCCTGGGTGGCAAAAACAGATGTTGTATCCCTCATGTGGAGAAGTGCAAAGAAATGTGAATATACACATGATCATCAGAATTCAGGGTATTGTCTCTGTAACAATAAAAGCAGTCAGGGTAGGAGGTCAGGCTGCATTTTCCAGGACCTGTGGGAGGTTGAGAGTCACAGGCTGAAAACAATGTCATGTGAATTGCAAGGGCTGCAGGAAGAGGAAGTGAACAAGTGTTTTTAGTCTAGTGGTATGGACACTTCATGGTTGAAAAGAAGGAGAATGATAAGCAGCTACTGTGAGTAGAAAAAAATTGGAAAGAAAAAACTATCTAAAAAAGATTTTAGGAGCTTCCTGTGATAGTTTATGCAGAGCATTTGCAGGGACTCCTTAAGAAAGTTTAAGTTGAAGTGCCTCATTATTTAATGGTTTGATAATTAATTTATGCTTTGTTAGAATGCTATTACATGCTTGGACTGAACCATATGAAGCTCCAGTTTTATTCAGGTTAGACTCGCAAATACAATCGCCCCTATTCAAAAAAGCTTTCTGACTTTGCTGTCTCCTTAAATTCCGTCATCCCTGATTACTCCATATCAATGACAAACCTTAACAAACTACATCACTTTTTTCAAGTATCAAATTAACAAAACAAAATTCAACAATAATAAAGATAAAAGCAGTAATAGCAAAATATATGAATCTGTTATGTCAGACACTGTATCAACAATTCTATGAGACTACTATTGTTGCCCTATTTTAGAGCTGAGGATACTGAGGCACAGATTTTGAGTAACTTGACTAAGCTTATATGGCTAGGAAATGGCACAGTAGAGATTCAAACCTAGGCACTCTGGTTCCAGTATCTATGTTCTTAACTACCACACAAGTGTGAAATGAAGATAGTATCTTTATTCACTGCTGGTGGCATCATGTAACTGCTCAGCATAGCTAATTTTAAAAGTCAACTGTAACACCAAGACTATAATAACCTGGCTGAAGCAATAATGTTATTTTTGCTTTAAGTCTATGGTTCAATTCAAATGTAACAGGTATGAAGTGCTTCGTCAACTTGTGGTATTATACAGCCACAAAACATTTATATTTCTAATTAAATGCTTGAGAACTCCTGTGACTTGGGTATCTTATTTTGGTACCTCCCCGGTGAAGCAGTTCATTCTTATATCTGCCTCTGAACTCTATAATGTACTCAATCCAAAGAGGGCTAAGCACTGATTCAGATCTCTAGGCAGATGCTGGGACAAATGGATTTCCATAATGAAAAGAGTGATGTTGGAACCCTATGTCAAACTCTAAACAAAATTTAACTCAAAATGGACTAAAGACCTAAATGTAAGAGCCAAACCTACAAAAATCTCAGAAGAAAACACAGGTACAAATCTTCATGATTTTGGATTAGGCAATGGTTTTTTTGTTGTTGTTGTTGTGTGTGTGTGTGTGTATGTGTGTTTTTTTTTTTAGGAACCAGGGACCGGGGATTGAACCCAGGACTTCATATGCTGGAGCTCAACCACTGAGCCATATTGGCTCCCCTCAGTTGGTTTTTTATTTGGTTGTTTGTTCTTTTGTTTTTAGGAGGTACTGGGAACTGAACCCAGGACCTCCCATGTGGGAAGCAGGCACTAAACTGCTTGAGCCACATCCGCTCCCCTGGAGATATAACACCAAAAGCATAAGCAACTAAAGAAAAAATAGATGAGTTGGCCTTCAATCAGAATTAACAACTTTTATGCTTCAAAAGACATCATCGAGAAAATTAAAAGACAACCTACAGATTGGGAGAAAATATTTGCAAATCATTTATCTAAGGGACTTGTATCTGGAATACATAAAGAACTCTTATAATTCAATAATTAAAAGACAAATAACCCAATTTAAAATGGGCAAAGGACTTGAACAGATATTTTCCCAAAGAAAAATAGGTAAATGGTTGATATGCACATGAAATATGCTCAACATCATTAGCCATTAGGGAAATACAAATCGAACCCACAATGAGATACCACTTCACACAAACAAGCATGTCTATCATTTAATAAATGGAAAATAACAAATGTCGGAAAAGATGCAAAGAAATGGGAACACTTGTGCATTGTTGTTGGGAATGTAAAATGATGCAGCCATTACAGAAAGCAATATGGTGGGTCCTCAAAAAGTTAAATATAGAATTATCATATGACCTGACATTTCCACTTCTAGGTATATACCCCCCCAAATTGAAAGTAGTGTCTCAAACAGATACTTGTTCACCAATGTTCATAGCAGCATTATCAAAATATCCAGAAAGTGGAAACAACCCAATGTCCCAAACAGATGAATGGATAAGCAAAATGTGGTATATATGTGCAAAGGAATATTATTCAGCCATAAAAAGGAAGCAAGTTCTATCACATGTGACAACATTGATGAACCTTGGAAACATTATGTTGAGTGAAACAAGCAAGGCACATAAGGACAAATATTGTCTGATTCCACCATTTACAACACTTGCATGAAATATCTAGAAGCAGCAAATTTGCAGAGGCAGAAAGTAGGTTAGAGGTTTCTAGGGAATAGAAGGAGAGGGAAAGTGGGAGTTGTTGCTTGCTAGAGAGAACAGAGGATCTCTAAATGTAAAAATTTTGAAGTAAAAAAAAAATGGGTAAAGGATTTGAATAGACATTTCTCCAGAGAAGACATGCAAACAGTTAATAAGCAAATGAAAAGATTCTCAATGTAATTATTCACTAGGGAAATGCAAATCAAAACTACACTGAGATACCACGTCCCACCTACTAAGATGGCTATAATAAAAAATGTACAAAACGGATGTTGGAAAGGATGTGGAGAAATTGGATTCCTCATACATTGCTGATGGGGATGTAAAATGGAGCACTCCCTGTAGAAAAAGTTTGGCAGTTTCTGAAAAGTGAAACATACAGTTACAATATGATCTGCAGTTCCAATCCTAGATATATATTCAAGAGAAATTGAAAACATGTTCACACAAAAATTTGTACATGAATGTTCATAGCAGCAGTATTTATGATAGCTCAAAAGTGGAAACTGAATTATCCATCAACCGATAAGTGGATAAACAAAATGGAATACATATTTCTACAACAGAATGTTATTCAGTCATAAAAAGGAATGAAGAATTACATGCTACAACATAAATGATGAACCTTGAAAACATGCCAAGTGAAAGAAACCAGACATAAAAGGTTACATAGAATATGATTCCATTTATATGAAAAGTCCATCATGGGTAAATCCATAAAGACAGAGGGTAGATTAGTGGTTGCCAGGGACTGGGGGGAGAGAAGAATGGGAGAGACTGCCAAAGGAAGCAGGGTTTCTTTTGGGGGTGATGAAAATATTCTTGAATTAGATATTGGTGATGGTTGCACAACTGTGTGAATATGCTAAAAACCACTAAATTATACAATTTAAAATGCTGAATCTTATGGCATGTGAATTATATCTAAATTTTTAAAAATCTCTAGGCAGAACTAGGATCTGCACTCTATTATACTGCCTCATGGTGTCAGTGTTGGGGAATGGGCACAGTCCAAACAAGGCTTGTACTCTACAAAGCTCTGGTGATGGTCTGCTGTTTGAGATCCCGCAGGCTACAGACGTGCCCCATGCTTGAAGTTTAAGGTTAAAGCTCAGACCATGTTCCTCAGAGTATGGGAACCCATTCCCAATGGCTTAATATTGAAAGGCTTTTAGTCTTGGTCACACATTGTACAACTACTTGCTCTTCACAGACTGAGGTTCTTGGCTAAACCTGGTTCTCCGATTAATGGAGAAATTCACACTCCTTGTCAAAGCATCTCCGTTAAAAGGAAATATCTCTAAGCATTTCTTGAATGGCCAGAAACTTTATTTAACTGCTGCTTTATGGATATAAGGGGAAATAATGAGTAATTTTACTGTCTTGAGATAGAAAGCTTCCAGTGAGTTGAGGATTTTCCATCAATTCAATTCTCTCTAAAATATTTGTATTATTTAATCCAGTGTTTAAAATCAAAATATAAAAAGGCTATATAAAGATGGTTCTCACAGTGTTATTGATAATAGCAAAAAATCAGAAATACACAACAATGGAAGTTTTATACACATTTGCTGAAACTCATGTACCAGTAAAAATGGTAAATATAAATGCTATATAACAACAGGAAAATCCTTTTGTTTAATGAAAAATTATAAAATCACATACTCATATTCACACATTCATAAATTTATAGATGATCCATATATAACTTAAAGTTATATGTCATTTGATATTTTAAATAAATGTGATTTAATCCTGCTACCCCACTTGTATAAAATGTGTTCAAATTCCACACCAAGACTCCTCTCAATTTCCATGGCATATATTCTCATGGTCACTTTTTTCTCTTGTTTCTTTAAAAATTATGAAATATACCATACATACAAGAGTATTTATAATGTGTGTATATAGTTTAAAGTGTATTGGTTGAATTTCCATCAGGAATCAGAAGTTTACTCAGTTAGTTCAACTAAAGAGATTTTAATGATAACTCTATGTATGAGTGTGGTTAAGAGAACCATCAAGTTGAGGCATTCAGAGACTAACAACAGCAAAAGCCTGTACCATGCCTAGGATAAAGAGCAAGGAAAGAAATACAGCTTCCAGGGCCTCAGGAGATGGATCCAGTTAGGAGGGGCTATTCATCAGGAACTGCAGCTGTGAGGGACACAGCCACCACAAGAACCTCAGGCCCAAGAGAGAAAGAATAGAGAAAGGTATCCTGACCTCTCTCCTCCTGCCTCCCGAAGTCCAGACCCAAATGGAAATCAGCAAAGGAGAGTGCAGATGATGCTTTCTAAAGCAGTCAGCCTCTGGGGTATAGAACAGGGCAGGGAAGGGAAGAGGAGGAATATGAAGGAAGGAAACAGAAAACCCAGTTGATGTAACTGTTTGTCCATCCAGCATTTCTTTTTATCCTTTTCATCCTCTATACATGGGAAACACAGTTCTACCAGGCACCATATTGTCTTGAGGTGATATCAATTCAGGCACCCTCTCACTTAGAAATTAAATTGTAATATTCATTACTACCAGTCTTTATATAAGGTAAGAGGGAAAGATGGACAGGGAAGAAAAAAAAAATCAATTATTTTATATGCAAAACTACTATAGTCTTGGCCTCTACAGCTTGTCACAAGGCTAAAATAGATAATCATGGCTTCCTACCCTTCTCACTTATGTTTCCTTTACTCTCTGCCAGGGCCTTAGTTGACCAGGATTTTTCACCTGGTAGGGTGATGTAAAAACTCAATTCCTGCAGGATCTGAAATAGTGGTCGTGACTTGGTTGGCTTACTACAGTTAACCGATGATCATTATTATTGCACATAGGAGTAATAAGAGGTGTCCAGTGAATTCTGGTGTTTCATGCATAACTTCCCTTGTCCTCACTGTATAGTTGGAACCCAACTTCCCCTTGGAGGTTCACTGTGAGGAACCAAAAATGACCAGGGGGCAGTTTCAGCTTCCAATTTAATAGAACCATTGCTGGGTCCTCTATGCAAACATTTCTCCCTTTTAAACTAGAATTTCCAAACGTGATGAGCTCATGGTAGAACAAGTAGCGTGCTAGATATTTTCTGTTTGTCTCTCTAGTCTCTGTGCCTAGGAGCTGACCTCTGTGGACTGCATCAACCTTGGCTTCTGGCTTCCTGATGGATCCAGCCAACAGAAGACCCCAGCAGGACATCAGAGCATGGGAGGACAGAGAGGCAGGTCTTTCTCTCCACTCTCTCCCTACTTTGGCTGAGTTCCTGGCAGTGGCTGTGTCCTGCTACAACTACAGGATCTCAACCTGCTGGGCCACAGGTCAGCACTGACATTTCTTTTACTGAGCAACATAGCTCCCATTGGGTAGCCCTCTCCTACAGCCACAGCTATAACTTTCACCTGCTTTTTGTTTTTGTTTTTTTAGATTAATTCAAATATTTATTATTTTTTGCCAATACTTGTGCTAATGCTCTTTATATACTAGTAAATGAAACAAACTACCAATGTCCCTATGGAATTACAAATGGGAAGGGGAGTACATTCAACAAATACACAAGCGAATTACTACAGTAACAACAAATTCTAACTTTTAAAGTATCATGCAGGAAAGCTCAAGGGTGCTATGGAGAAAAGAATATTGGTGGGTGGTGATGCCTTGAGGAAGTAACTTGTTAAAAATCAGGGCAGGCAGGTTCCTTCTACAGAGAATGCCAACATTTTTAAAAGTTAGGAAAATAGGAGACTACAAAGGAGACTATCAGGACTGATCAGAGAAGCATTAGGAAAACTAACCAAGTAAAGACCACCATCATAGGAGTGTTCTACAATTGAAACAGTATAAAATTTGAAAGGTCAAACCGAGAAACATCCATTTGGTTACACAGTGGTCACAGAGATAGCAGCCAGGACTCTGGCACCAGAGAGATCTTTTCACCTGGTTTTAGTAAGTGCTTCCTCCCCATTGCTTCTTTACACCTAGGATTAGAAATAGCTTCCCATTGTTCCTACTTACTACTGTTTATTGAATGCCTACTAGGTACCAGAGACTATGCTAAGTGCCTAAATACATTATCTCATTTGTCCTCACAATCCAGGAATTTAGATGGCCTTAGCCCTATTGTAGACATGATAGAATTGAGTTTTTGAGGGGACATTGTTACATATGGACACATGTGACATGGCTGGAAATCAACTTCAGTTATGCTTATGCTAAAGTCTGTCTGCTATTCCCGTTCAGTAAGACCTAGTTCTTGTATTAGTTGCTATTTTTCTTAAGAGTCAAGGCTTCACATGGTTCTGCTCCCATGAAGAGAAGATTACCCTGGCAACTCACCTGTTCCCACACAACTGAAAATGGGAATGCTGCTGGGATTTCCCCTATTCTGTCACTCAACAAGTAGTGTCTGGATTGTGGGGCCCAAGCTCAAGAATACCGAAGGCTGGTGCTGAGAGTTTCAAGGCAAGCCCAGCAGGCCAGTGTGATGTTCACTCACAGGGAGACTGGATGCTTTCTAGACTTATGTGGTGGTCAACCAGGATTGGGGAAGGGACCTTTCTCAAAAATCATCCTCAAGGCCAGAGCTAGTCTCCCAAACCATTTGGTAACAAAGTACAGAGTGCCAACAACTCCTCATATATTCTCTCAAGAAGGCTAGAGATAGGGGGATAGGGGCCAGGAGAAGCTTGGCTTACTCAAGATAATAATTGCTGGTGGGGAAGGGAGAAAGGAATGTTTCAGAGCAGCGAGGGAGGAGGGTGGGGGTGTCTCTGTCAAAAAATAATTAGTAACTTTGGCCAAGTCCGTTCTTTCTAGTTTCCTGGTTTCCTTTTTGCCACTTTAATGGTGGCATCTTACAAATGAGGAGACTAAGGCTTCGAGAGAGCAAATAAATTTGTGCTGAGATTCAAATGCAAAAAACGTCCATCCCCAACATAAACCCTATTCTGCAAGTAGAAATGCCCCTTAAACATGCTTATAAGGGTGGATTATATGTTTAAGTATCAACCTCTCACCAGACACTTTCTCTTTGCGAAAACAGACCCAACGGTGGTGGCTGATACCATTTCTGGAAAAATAGTGACATAGTTCATTAAACCCTATCAGGCTTAGCTTGGCGTTGGAAGAACGGATTCTTCACATAAGCGGATAATTGACAAACCTGAGGCCTTTAAACGATATTTCCATTCTGTTTCCTTTGGGTTCCCCTCAATATGACAGGCCAGTCGCTGCGGTTCTGAATTTGCCCCTCTGTCCCGCTCCTCCCACTGCCAGTGCTGGGGCGCACCGCCGGAAGAGCGCACTGAGCTTGTGCGGGGAGTTCGGGCCCCTTAAAGAAGCCGGGGGCCGCGCTGATTGGCTGAGGTCCTGAATTCCTGCCACCGCCAGCCAATCCCGATGCCCTGCGGGGTGAGGCCCTATTCTTACTGCCTTCCAGATAGCTGCGTCTTGGAGGTCGCAGTGGAGATCGTGGTGTCCCCAAGTGTCCGCCTCCGGCAGCCCAGTGAGTGAGCGCCGGCCGCTGGCGAGTGGGGAGGGGGAAGGAAGGGAGGGTGTGCGCGGCTACGACTGCCTGCGCCGCGCTCTGGGCCTGGCCTTGCAGGGCTACACTGGGCGCCCTTTCCACGGGACCGCCTGCCCTTGGCTTGTCTACTCTCCGCCCCCTCCCCTGTGCTGATAGGTATTGCCAATTTCGTTTCAGAAGAGCCCATTCTTGTCGCATGGGTCATGATCTCTGCTTTGTCTTGAGTTGGGAAAAGAAGGCAGAGAATTATCAACAGAAATCAGCCTACCGTGCAGGGAACACCCAGTTAATTGGGTCCAGGGAGCAAGAGTGGACTTAATTCGGGAAAACTCCCGGAAGCCGTGGGTTCCGGGCAGGAATTTGCAGACGTGGCCTGGTTTGGATGGAACGCAAAGAATTATTGAAGAGTGTGATTATGCCACCGATCACAAATTTAGGGAGTTAATTTGTCATTTGATCAGGAAAAAAGCACAGAAATCTGGGTGGGAGAGGTCATGGAATTACCGGTTAGTTTTCTCTAGTAAAATCACATCCAGGTTCCTAAGGTTGACTGGAAGACTCTCCAAAGGGGAAGGCTGCCTGGAACTTGCAGCCCAACTCTCCTCCCCAGAAATACAACTTCCCATTGTAATCTGTAGCACAGCTGAGGCAGGACTGAAGCCTTTAAGAACCCTTTCTTCAAGGTGTGTATGTGTGAGTGTGTGTGTAGGAATTGGATTGGAGGGGAGTTGTTTTCTTTAAATATTTGCAGCAGATGTAAAAATTCAATCGCCCACTCTTTTGTGCAGAAGGAAAATAGGGTATAAGGGATGGCAAGTGGTCTGAGCCAGTTTCTCTGGTGTCACTGATGCTTTCTGCAAACATTTATGGGAAAGAGAAGTGTATGAGACACCATAAGGCCTGCCAAGATGGATAATATATTGCTCCTGCTTTTGGCAAGTTCTGGTCTGCTGTTGGAGATGATACACATGGGGTTGTCAAAATTAGAAGGAAGAGAAGCTTTGCTAGATCTCACCACCCTCAGTGGGTCACAGTGTGCTGGACTGGGGTAGTGGCAGCTGGTGAAGGGGAACCTTATGACCTTTCAGGTCTGTGTCTGCCCAGTCCCCTCCCCCTCGTGAGTTGTTTGGACATCTGTGCCCCTCTTTGAAGCTGACTGTGGCTCAGAGGCCTCTGTAACTGCAGAGTGCGTCCTTGGCCAGAATGTAGGAAAGCTGCTGAAGTCTGGCTTGCTGCCCCCACTCACTTGGAGCCCCATCAGCAGGGGTAACCCATTCATGAAATACCCTCCTTCTTTCCCTATCTTCTCCCCAGTTAGTGAGAACCCAGGATTTCCTGATGAGGAATGATATCTACTCTGCCCCACATGCAAAAAATAAAAAAGATATGAAAAAGTTTTTTTTTTTTTTTTTTAGTATTCAGTTCTTTTAAGAGCAGTGGGAAGAAAAATCAGGAAACATGGAACCGTTTACTTTTAGAGCAGGGGAAGATTTGGTGACTAGAAAGTGCAGGTTAGGTAAGTTTGCCTGATGTCAGACAGATAGGAGCAAGGACTAAATCCAAACTGTGGTCCCAAGTTAGAACTTTCTCTTTGTTTTACTTTGTCATAAGTTCAGAGTAGCCCAAAGCAGAGTATACAAGAATGCTGGAATGGAAATAGAATATACTGTTTTAAATCTCCTTGCTTTTAACATTTTAGGTCAAGATGGGTTTTATATTTTCAAAATCTATGAATGAAAACATGAAAAATCAACAGGAGTTCATGCTTATGAATTCGCGACTTCAGGTACATTTTCAAATAATCTATTATGTTATTACAATGGTTCAAGTTTCTCCTACATGTGCTTCAGCAGTACATTCTCTTTGACCCCAAAAGGTAAAATGCTCCTAGGGCTCTATCCTTAAAGTTAAGATGAAATATATTACTAATTGGTGAATGGGGCTGCTTTAAATCTCCAATCCAGCTACTTGTTTTCCATATTGCAGGAAGCGATAACTGCTTAAAGCGTATAGTAGACAAAATAATGCCCCCCACCGCAGGATGTCCAGGTCCTAACCCCCAGGACCTATGAAAATAACTTCCATGGCAAAAGAGACTTTGCAATGTAACTAAGTTGAAGAATTTGAGATGAGGAGATCATCCTAGTTGTCCAGGTGGGCGCAGTGTAATCACAATGGGTTTTGATAAGGGAAAGAGGGAGGCGGGAAAGTCAAGTTGGGGGTGAGGAAGAAGAGTGATGGAGAGAGAGAGAGTGATATTTGAAGATGTTACACTGTGGCCTTGAAGCTGGAGGAAGGGGCCATGAGCCAAGATATGTAGGCAGTCTCTAGAAGCTGGAAAAGGCAAGGAAACAGATTCTCCCTTGGGGCTTCCAGAGGTCAGCTCATTTTGGACTTTTGACCTCACAGAACTGTAAGATAATTTCGTATTGTTTTAAGCGGCTTAGTTTGAGTGTAATTTGTTAGCAGCAGTAATAGAAAACTACTACAGAGTGAAAACTTGACATTGGGTTTATGCTATGGCCAGAAAGAAAACACTAAAGCAAAGTAGAAGGCTGTTTAATTGCCTAATAAATACAGGTTGTTAAATGTATTTTAAAACACTGAAAGTCAAAATCAAGTGTTAAAAGTTTGACCTGAGTTATTTTCCTAATATTTTAGACAAAGATTTCAAGGCCTTGTGGTTCATTATGACCCTGGGATTACGAGGTTCTATTGTGAGGCAACATAATGCAGTGGTTAAAAATGAGGACTAAAGCAAGGCTGCCTGGGTTTGAACCCCAGTTGCATCCCTGACTAGCCTATAGGACTTTTGCTTCAATCTCCTAATCTGTATATTGGAGGTAATAGTATTCCTTGCAGACAGTTGTTTGAGGATTAAAGACAGTATCTAGTGTTTAGCACAGTGCCTCAAGTCTAGAACAATATCTCACACTATACAAGTATTAGTTGCTGCTGTCATTGTAATTATTGGTATTAAAGACTGGTAAGAGTGTCTTGTGTAGGATTTTTTAGGGGAATGGAATGGTTGAAAGAATGGGCACTGAATTATTGTAAAAGAGGAAAATGATCTAGGGGAGGGCAAATATTAGGCATATAAATTAGTTAAATTAAATTAAATTAGATTAAATCAAACACCTAGAGCATCCTTGTCGAAGACTTTTAGAAACAAGAGAACTTTTACTCTTATGTCAGTCTCCATGTAGTCAGGGCCTTGGATTCTGCCCTACTTGTAAGCTAACAAGTTAGCCTTTTACTGTTTCATGGATGCTGGCAGAAGACAGGAGACTCCGAGGTCAGAGACAGAGGACTTTATTACTCACTGCATCACAAGCAGCATTCGCATGATGTTCGTGCAGTTTTCCGTGCATTCTAAGTACCATGGGGCAACACGTGTGGGCCTAGGTGGGTGCTGTGCATACAGTGGGTTTCTGCAACAGTTAAGGAACATTGAGTTTGGAGAATCTATTGCCTGTATGGTGAGTGGTGAGCAAGCCTGCTCTTTGTTGGGGGAGATGTTACTACCTCATTCTTCAGTGTTGTTTCCTATGAACACAATACCTGACCGGAGTAAAGAGTGGTCGGGGCCTTGTATTCTTGGCCTCCTCTGCGAGAATGTGCCTGGACACTCAGGACCTATGGCAGATTTGCCCCTCCCAACAATCTACTCCTTAGATCTATTGACCAGAACTTTCAGAACAGCCTTGAGTTCTGCCCGCTGATCTCAGAGACCACGTTTTGCATAGGTTGTGCTGAGGCTCAACAGCAGCAGTAGCACAATGGACACCACTAGTTTTCAGCGTGGCTGAGCCAGAAGCTTGGTTTCAGGCAGCAAAGGGGGAAATAGAGTTTCTTCTAAAGGGGTAGTTGCTAGCTACTCCTTTATGCAAAATTGCCATGATAGTCGGGCCAGGCCACTGCACCCCAAACACTTTAGTTCCATTTCACCAGCCAATGGGAATTTCCTCATAGTCATCGCATTTAACTTGACCTAGCCCAAAATATGGACATCAGGCCAGAGAGTCACAAGACCTCCATGGGTCAGGTGTTCATTTTCAACAGGAGCTCAGCTGCAGGCCAATAGCTGCCTCTTGTTTGAAAGGGGTGTATTTGATGCCTGTGTCCAGCAGGTGGTGCTACTAGACCGAGCAATGGCCTCTGGGTACTCTGGCAACTGGCTGTGATTTTCTCTTTTTCTTGGTGGGGTTCTATATTATTTCTGCTAGACAGCCTGAGAAGGGACAGAGTTCATCTCTTTACATGAGGCAGTCTCTGAATGGAAGAGTATCTTCTTGACAATGTAAGTATTTACAGAGGAAGTATGTAACACATTAACTATTCATTTATATGTGGGAGGTACAACAACAGTATCTTGTATTGGCCCAAAGTTTCCACCACCAAGGCCACTTTAACTTACCTTCCCCACACAAATTTTGCTCAAATCCTATCAATTGAATTCGTGTGCTCCTTTTTCCGCCTTCAGGAACACAGACCAAATAGTTTAACATATGCCCTCAAGTGGTTCTCATAATAATTGTCAGAAGATTACCTTATTCTCAGCTGGAGGAGCTCTGGAAGTGCAAGGGTTTTCCCCCTTTGGGTCTTCTCCTAGAATTGGTGCTTCTTCCTTCCCCATGTATCTCTAGCCTCTGGAGAGCCCCCGGGTTCAGGGGCTGCATTCTTTTAGTCTCCACATGTGCCACTGCTCTGCTCTGCAGTCCTCAGCACTTTGGGCCACTCAGAGCTTAGCACCACCTCCCCATGGGGCCAAGTAGACTTGGCAACATGCATCCAACAAAGCCATAAGAATTTGAGTCTTCCTTCTCCCTGAATCTCCCCAGCATGGCCAGCTTTCTTCCCTAAAGCAGCTGAAATTGGGGTGGAGGGGAGGAAAAGATCAGAGTCATAGAGGGAGAAAGCAGCTGGCTGCTAATAAGCAAGGCTTTGTATTTACTTTCAATTTTAAGTGGCATCCCACCACTCAGCGCAACAAATTTCTAATGATTTTTGTCCAGCCAAAGTTCTGTAACCTCATTGCCATACCACAGCTTTGGGATCTCCTTGACTCAGGAGCCACAGCCATCTTTGCCTTGGGACTTGCTGCTTCGTTGTCATGATAATGTCCTTCCCTCCTCCTGCCCAGAGGAGAGTGTGCCACAATGAAAGCACCATTTGGGTGGCTTGTTTTAATCCTACCCATTGTCAACCTTATTTAGCAGGTAGGACAGAGACCTTTATTCTACCCTCCCCACCACTACCACCACCACTTGGATGACAGCATTTTCTACAAGATCTTACGGAGCCATCTTATATTCTCCAATCAGCCTATGAGGGCCCTTGTCATTTCTCTTCCAGAAAACCATGTCTCTTATCAGCATCCCATCCTTGTTGTCAAAACCATCAGGGTCTGTGAAGGGTCTGGTTTTTACCCTACTTGAAAGCTAACAAGTTAGCTTTTCACTGTTTGATGGCCCCTGGCAGAAGCCAGGAGACTCTGGGGACTTTGTTACTCATGGCAAAGCAAGAACCATGAGCATGGGGTGCCAGTTCTCCATGCACCCCAAGTCCCATTGCACCTATGTAGGTGGGCCTGGATGGATACTGAACACCCAGTGAGTTTGTGACATAGCTGAGGAGCCCTGACCTTGTATAGTGAGTGGTGAGAAAGCCTTCTCTTTAACTGGAGGGAATGTTACTTCATCCTTCAAGGTTGTGCACTCTAAACAGAATCCTGAAAAATGGCCTGGGTAAAGGGCACTCAAAGCCTGCATCCTTGTAGATGCAAGAATGTGTAGGGACACTCAGGGCCCCTGGTGGATTGCTCCTCTAAATCAATGTGTGTTAGTTAAGAGGACTATTCCTCCTTGTTAATTTCAGAATATACTTTATTATTTATCTTTCGGTTTCAAGGAAGAAAAATAAGGAAAAGAATATAGATCAACACAGTTGAGCCAGCCTTCCAACCCCAAAGCTACTAGAATTCTAATTCTAACTGGGGCAGCCTCAAGAGAAATGCTCTCATCTGTAGCAGTTTCACAAGATTGAGTTAGTCCTTGAATGTTCCCAGTTTAAAGGAATTAAACTTCCAGCATCCTTCTTGGGGTTTAGAGCTATTCCTATTCTGATTGAAACACCATATGTAAATAATATCTTTGTCCATGTCTTTTGGTTATTTTCCTACCCTCAATGAAAAGGGCAAACAAACAAACAAAAAATAAAGAAAACATTTATAAAGAAAAGCCTAAAAACTGGGATCCTTTCCCAATGGTTTTCTCTATTTTTGGGGGGTAAAAATGGAATAAATTATAACTCCAATTCCACATTACTGTTTTTTCTTTCAGGAAAATGGACCAGAATTAGAAATTCAATCACTTCTCATACCAATAGAACTGAACACTGGCTGTACATTCAACTCACGCAGGGGATTTTAGATGTTAGGCTCCATCCTCAGACCAGTCGGATACCTTCATGGTTAAGCCTGGGTGCTCTTGTGGTTTTAAGCTCTCCAGGAATTATAATGCACAGCCAGGGTTGAAAACCTTTGCCCTTTCCTTCTTTTTCTATGAAGCTACATTATCATATTTGATACTGGCAGTAATTTAATGTAATCTGTATTAAAGCTGGAACCAAATAAGGCTTCAATTAATAGCAAGATATTATAATCATGATATTAATCTCTAGAATCTGGTTAATAAAGGTTTATAAAAAGTCTCAAATCAAAAAGTTTTCTTTCTATTAACAACTTTGGTTCAATTTGTAATGGAGGAGATTCACCCTATTGGTTATAAGTAGATTTTCAGATCATCAGCAAACTTCAGCTTCCCAATGCTTTTTCTAGCTTCTGTTACTGAGGATGATGAATTAAGCATCACTCAGGTAAAAAAAATAATACTTTCTTAAAATGCCACTAGATGGCACACCTAAGCAAATTTTGTATCATCTGAGTGGCCTGAAATTCATTTTGCTAATATAAAATCAGGTCAAAACCAGAAGCAGAAAGCAGAAAGAATGAGACAGGAAAAGATTCCATAGATTCTTGCTGTGCTTCAGTGCTATCTAGGCAAAGCAGTTACGGTCCACGTAAAAGTTGCTTGGGTAGTAAACAAGTCTGTGTGCAGGCAACAAACTAAAGATTGGGACAAAAAATACATGAGAACAGACCTTTGACCTGTCTCTGTGTTGTTAGAGTTTGGTGTTAAGGAAGTGAGGTGTGTTTATAAACCGAAAAATAGTCATTTAATGTGTATGCCAAGCAGGATTCAAATGGATAAGGAGTGAGTTCTACATTCTTATCTCATTTGTGGGGAGAGGGTAAAATATGCTCTAAATAACCAGATGTTTTTGTGTCTGTGGCAGGCAGAATATTGACCCCCTAAAGATGCCTGTGCCTAAGCCCTCGAACCCGTGGCCACATTAGCGTGGTGAAAGGGGCTTTGCAGATGTGATGCAGGGAAGTCTTTGAGATGGGGACATTGTTCTAGATTATCCATGTGGGACCAGTATAATCACATGAATCCCTAAAAGAGTACAGGTGAGGGCAAAAGGGTCAGAGAAATGTGATGTGCTGGCTTTGAAGATGGAAGAAGAGCCCATGAGCCAAGGAATGCAGGCAACCTCTAGAAGCTGGAAAAGGCAAGAGAACAGATTCTCCCCTAGAGCCTCCAGAAAGAAGCAAAGCCATGCAGATACCTTGATTTTAGCCCAGCAGGACCTGTCAAACTTTGCCTAAAATTCGTGTTGTTTTAAGTCACCAAGTTTGGTAATTTGTTACAAGCAGCATAGAAAATTAATATGGAGCAGATGTGAGAGAGATAATTTGCACATGCATATATAAATCTGCAACTGACAAAAGTTTCCAGCCAAGCTTTTAACAAGCTGCAGCTGAGGTACAGGGGCCTGGCAGTGCAACTGTTCATAGAATTTCAGGAAGGAAGGGAGGAAGGGAGGAAGGCAGGAGGGGTTAGGGTTAGAGATGAGCTGCCAGGAACAGAGGGGAGAAAAAAGCCATGTGCCCGATTGCCCACCGCTGAGCTCAGGGAGAAGGTGAGCCTGGAGGAGAAGGCAGAGAGAGACCAGCAGACCTGTCATTTTGCCTTGCCAGGTGGCAGGAGTCTAGGATCTGCCATCAGCTGACCTTGGTGAGAAAGCATCTCTGATGATGCCTTGATTTGGACATTTTTACAGCCTTGGAACTGTAAGCTTTTACCCTAATAAATTCCTATTATAAAGCCAACCCACTTCTCTGTTATATTGCTTGGGCAGCATTTAGCAAACTAAAACCACTAGCTTCCACAGTTCTATTTTTTTCAGCCATATAACAATGAATATTACATCAAGCCAGAGGTAATGAATAGTGCTGATTCATTTTATCCATGAGCAGTGCATGTTGGTCCCTAGGTAGAAGGCTTTGCTTAAACAAAATTTGGATGTAAAATTTTCATGTTCATCTCTGAAGCTTATTTGGTATATTGGAGCCATTTCTAGTCTTTTTCTGTGGTACAGGATATAGAACTGTACTAGAGATGAACCATCTGAATTACTAATTTTCTCCATTACCAGTTAAACTTCTTTATTGTCTCCATGGATCTGCCTTTTTCCAAATGCTATGAAACAAAGAATAGTATTAGACAGGGTTTCAGTGTGAACAAAAATAATTGGTTTAAAAACAATAAAATGTTGACTTTAAAACTTTTATTTTTAAAAGAAAATAAAAGTTGCTATTGTTGACCTTAATTGTACCTGTTGATTTTTTGGAATTCTGTGTCTATGTGAATGACTGATAAAGCCTTAAAAGCTTTCATTTGCAAGTATAAAAGTTTAGTGTGCCATTACCCAATCTGTGCAATACACATAGCTGTAAGCTCAAGTCCTGGAAATTAACAGAAACCCACCAAACACATAAAAGAATCATAATATAAGCAATAACAAGTTTAAATGCTAATCTGCCCACATTCTTTTGGTGAATTTTTCTTTGCACACATTATAATGAAAATCAATACCATTATAAGAGCTAATTGGAAATATAAATATTTTTAATTCAATATTTTCTTATTTTTACTATTTTAATATTTGCACATTTAATGGATTTAGGATGTTTAAAGGCAAAGAAGATTCTATTAGGTTAGAGTTTTAGGAAAGTTCTTTTAATGTGAATTCATTTCTAAAAATAATTTTGCTATGTCCCTTTAATAAATAAATAACAATCAGAACTTTCATTCAACACACATTGTCATTTGTAAGAACCAGACACCTAAAACACACAAACTGTGAAGAAAAGGAGAAAAAGCCTGTTGTGACAGATAAAAGAGAAAAATAAGTAGTCCTCAGGAACAAGGGATGTTAGGTAAAATGATGATGGCAGTGGTTTCATCCTTGGCATGTATTTAATCAGGAGAAAAACTACCTGGTGGTAAAATGTTACCCAACATCATAACATCATATGGTGCTTCCTTTTTTTTTTTTTTAAAGATATTTAAATCTTACTTTAGATCAAAATGGAAATATGTAATTTCCCCAAAATTTTATGATGTGAAATGAGGTGTTTCAGATGTGGACCTTTCCCTTGAGAGAAATCCTGAAAGCACATCTACTTGCTTTAAGCCCTTCACATTGTATCATGGGTGCAGTGCAGTGTGAGAAAAAAATTCTAGCATGTTCATAGTTCATTAAATTGAACAGTAAGAGCATCTAAATATTAATTATTTGTAAATCAGATTGTTACCTTGTGAACTTCTTCAGGGAGAAGCACAGTAGTTGCTGTAGGAGGGAAGACCGGTGCACATTCTGTTTCCCTTCCTCCAGTACAAACCTTGTGCCATTTTCTTGGCTTAACTTTTCTCCCTGGACCAGTCGACACAATCTTTTTTAGACAATTCAGTATCTATGTCTCTTCAGTGATTTAAAGTATATTACTTCTGGAGGGTCCCTAGCGTGCTAAAATTACATGACTTGGCAAATTTCTCATTCTTCCTAATGTAGCAAAGCATTTCTGGAGGATAACCTGCCCCTCCTGATCCTCCTTCAGCGGGTGTGTGTGCTTGTGTTTGTGTATGTGTGTGTGTGTGGACGTGTGCGCAGCTGCTGTCCAGTCAGCTCAGCCAGACTCAGAGAAGTTCACAATTGGAAGGGACCTTCTTCATCATCTGCTCCCATTTTGCTGTCCATCCATTGGATGTTTTAATCTCCCTTGCTCCATGTCCTCAGAAGGTGGGGCTCAGGCTCTGCTTTAAGCTATCCAGCCCAATTTTGACACCCCTGCTACAAAGTCCTTATCTACACAGATCTGAACTATGTGGTCTTTTAGTTCTATTCTTTAAATAAAAGGAAATAAGATGGAAGGAAGTGACCAATAAGATGGAAGGTCTCTCCAGGGCTGCCTCAGAACTAGGAGTGGAGATGGGGAAGAGGTTCATAACCTGAGGACTTGTGCCAAGTACAGCTGACACAAGGGCTAGCCAGTACTCCCTGTGTCGTTTTACCCCATTAATTCAGTGAGCCTCAGGGCAGCACCCTGGACAACTGCCTACAGTGCCTGCACCTCCTCTTCCTCCCCCAGCCACAGTAAACTTGTTGAGGGAAATACCTCCAAGCCTCCTAGCTGCCTGAATATTACCTCATTCTGTCCTTTATTCCTTCATTCAACAACTATTGAACACCTATCAAAGGCGGTGGGGATGTAGAAGTGTACAAAGTTGCTGCCCGCACAGAGCTTACATTTTAATAGAGAAGACAGACAATACACAAAGAAATATGTAATGTTAAGGCAAGATAAGTGCTATGAAGAAAAATAAAGCTGGACGTGGGAGTCCAGGAAGAGCTGTCTCTGAGGAAAAAGTATTTGAGCAGAGATCTGAGCAAAACCCTGTGCCAGGTGGAGAGAACAGCAGCACAGCTGCTTCTTTCATCTTACCTTAAAGAAAATATATGAGTTCATTTTCTGATAGGTTGATTCATCTGGCACCACTAATAGGAAGCCCACAATTTTATTTTGTAGCACTAAAATATGTGCTTAGACATTTACTCATAGGAGAAAATAAGAATGAAATTAAATTTTAAACTTTTGGTTAAAACTAATTTTGTATTCTGCTTCAGAAGAATTTTCTTATTTTTGCCTTTATTCCTACTGCGAAGTATGAATCACTTCAAAATTTACAACTTTAATAATTTGTGATTCCTCAACTCTGAAAGTACCTAATTTTGGTGAGATAAATTGTTTCAATCTTCTTTGTTGTCCCTGTGGAATTATCCATAGCTAGCTTTCATCTGTTTCACTGACACTGATAATGAAATAAATGAAACAAAATAATACTTATTTCTACCCAACCTTCCATCACAGATAACCCAGAGGGCAAAAGTATTTTTCTGCTAGGTTTTGGTCCTTCCTAAAAAGTTATTTAATATTTTTAAATGCCTTTAAGTGTACACTTGGTACTACAACAGCTTTTTAAAAAAAGCCTTTCATATGTGAAAATGTTAAAAATACTCTTTTTGTTTTCTTGTTTCTTCTTTCGTTGCTTGTGCTTTGGGAGCAAAGTTTAAGAAACCATTGCCTACCACAATATCCTGAAGATTCTTCTCTACCTTTTCTTCTAGGAGTTTTATAGTCCTGGCTGTTACAGTTAAGTCTTTGAGCCATTTTGAGTTAATTTTTATAGATGGTGTGAGATAGGGGTCCTCTTTCATTCTTTTGCATATGGATATTCAGTTCTCCCAGCACTATTTGTCAAAGAGACTACATTCTTTCCCAGTTGAGTGGACTTGGCAGTCTTGTCAAAAATCAATTGACCATAGATGTGAAGGTCATTTACCGAATTTTCAATTTGATTTCATTGGTCAATATATCTTTATGCCAGTAACATGCTGTTTTGACCACTGTAGCTTTGTTATATGCCTTAAAGTCAAGAAGTGTGAGTCCTCCACCTTCACTCTTCTTTTTCAAGATGTTTTTGACTACTTGAGACCTTTACCCTTCCAAATAAATCTGAGATTTGGCTTTTTTTTTTTTTTTAAAGATTTATTTATTTATTTGCTTTACTTTTTTTATCCATTTTTACCACCCCCAACCCCCCAAATTTTGCTGTTTTTGTGTCCATTCACGGGACAATTCTCTGTGTCTGTTTCCTGCCCTCTCTTCTCATCCTTCTCCTCCTATCTTCACTGGGATTCGATCCTGGGAACCTCCGATGTGGGAGAGAGCCGTCCTACCACCTGTGCCACCTTAGTTCCTGGTTTTTCGGCACATCTCATCTTGGCTCTCCCTTGTGTCACTCTCCTGTTACATCATCATCCTGCTGCGTGGCTTGGCAAGGCCTGACGGCACACCTGCTCACAGGGCATGGCGGCGCACCCACTTGTAGGGCCTGACGGTGCACCCACACACGGGGCCTTGGGGGCCCAAGCACCTTCTATATTTTTCTTTTATTTTTACCAGGAGGTCCCGGGGATTGAACCCAGGTCCCTCCATATGGGAGATGGACACCCAACCATTTGAGCCACATCCGCCCCTGAGATTGATATGGCTTTTCCATTTCTGCAAAGTAGGCTGTTGAAATTTTGATTGGGATGCATTGAATCTGTGAATCATTTTGGGTAGAATTGATATCTTAACAATATTTACTCTTCCAATTCATGAACATGGAATGTCTTTCCATTTATTTCAGGTCTTCTTTGATTTCTTTTAACAATGTTTTATAGTTTTCTGTGTATAGGTCCTTTACATCCTTGGTTAGATTTATTCCTAGATATTTGAACCTTTTAGTTGTTATTGTAAATGGAATTTTTTTCTTGATTTCCTCCTCAGATTGCTCATTACTAGTGTATAGAAATACTCCTGATTTTTGCTTTTTGATCTTGTACCCTCCCACTTTGCTGAATTCATTTATTAGCCCTGAGAGTTTTGTTGTAGATTTTTCAGGATTTTCTATATATAGAATCATGTCATCTGCAAATAGTGAAAGTTTTACTTCTTACTTTCTAATTTGAATGCCTTTTATTTCTTTTTCTTTTCTAACTGCTCTGACTAGAACTTACAGTACGATGTTGAATAACAGTGGTGACAATGGGCATTCTTGTCTTGTTCCAGATCTTAGAGGGAAAACTTTCTTTTCTTTTCTTTTCTTTTTTTCTTTTTATTTTTTTACTGGGAGGTCCCAGGGATCGAAACTGGAACCCTCCATATGGCAGACGGACGCCCAACCATTTGAGCCACATCCGTCCCCTTTTCTTTTCTTTTCTTTTTTTTTATTTTTTATTTTATTTATTTTTTTTAATTTTATTTTTATTTTTTTCTGTCTTTCATCATAGAGAACGATGTTAGCTGTGGGTTTTTCATAAATGTCCTTTATCATGTTGAGGAAGTTTCCTTCTATTCCTATTTTTCCAAGTGTTTTTATCAAGAAAGGGTGCTTCATTTTGTAAATGCCTTTTCTGCATCAATTGAGTTGATCTCTGTGGACTTGAGTGCCTGTGCCTGGATATGCGTGCGGCTCTAATTCGTTGCTGTGAGTGACTCTATGCTCTCTGTCCGTGATGGAGGGACCTGTCCCGCTGCCTCTGAGTGACTCCCATGCTGTGTGGGACTGAGGGAGGGAGGGGGAACAGACTGGTGGTCTCAGAAAGAAATTTCCTACGTGATCTTTTTCTTTTTCTTTGATTCAGGGTCTGTGGAGTCCTTCTCCAATCTCTGCGTCCTCTGGAGTTCTAAGAAAGTAGGCTTGTCCTTTTATTTGCTTAATCTCTGGGGAGGCTTTATCAGGGGATGTCTTACATCGGCATGTTGATGACATCTCAACCTAGAAAACTAGGTCTTTGAATAATTCACTTAACAATGGTAGCTTATAATTAATGTGTTCGTTTAATAGTTCCTTAGGAACAGAATGTATATGAAACCTGGTGTTAATAAAAAATAGCAACACTAGATAGAAAGTCAGGCTAGAGAGATGGTGATTTATTACAGACTCACAAATCAAAGTAGAATAAATCTCAGTAAACTATAAGACGCTTTCTCTCCCAAATCATGACAATTCGGTTTTTTTTAAAAGTTCATTTCCATGAAGGCACAGGTTTGTATTTGATTAGCCTTTTTGTTATTGTCATTCTTAGAAATCTTTAAAATAGAAGTCTATTCTCTTTGGAACCTACTGAGAAAAAACTAGTTTTAATTTTAATCAGCAAATGGTTAAATATTTGTTGAAGGAAATCATTTGATTCCTTGAATTTGCAAGTCCTTATTACCAGCTTCTCAAAGAAACAGAAACCTGAGCATAAGCTACAAACCAGTCACAGAATCTCTGGAACCAAAAGAAAATTATAGATAAGAAAAAAAATGAAAATTGTTAATTCCATTGATCTGCCATTCCCTCTGAAAAAGTATTTATCTGTTGCTAAGTAAAAAGTCAGATTAATGTTGAGCCACCTTATTAAATTATAGAAGAAACTATTTTGAGGAGTATGGTTATGAGAAAGTAATGTTAAAATTATTTACACTTGCTTTATTGAGATTTTATAGCAACATTATTTAACTGCTAGAATTATATTTTTTAAACCCACACCATTGACACTAACTATATTCAAAATCAACAGGAGGTATAATAAACTCATAGAAGCATCTTTAATTTATTTCATATTATAATAAGATGTCCATTGTTCAAACCAGGTATTTCTTATTACTGGGTAGATGGTAAGGAAAATGAAAATGACATGGTGAGGTCTTTCTATTTCTTCTCTATGGTAATGTTGCAAATAGGTTTTTTAAAATTTTATTCTTTATTTTAAATTTTTTGTAATTAATTTTTTTTATTTTTAAAGAAGATTTAGATAAATAAATGTTACATAAAAAATATAAGGGATTCCCATATGCCCCATTCCCTCCCCCTCCCATACTTTCCTACATTAACAACATCCTTCATTAGTGTGGTACATTTGTTACAATTGATGAACATATATTGAAGCATTGCTACTAATCATGGACTACAGTTTACATTATAGTTTACACTTTGTCTCACACAATTTTGTAAGCTATGACAAAATATGCAATGGCCTGTATCTGTCACTGCAATGTCATGCATGATAAATCCAATGTCCAGAAGATGCCCCCCGTGTTATACCTATTCTTCCCTCTTCCATCCCTCAGTACCTTTGGTGGCCTGCAAATAGTTTGAAAATCCAGAAATTGTTTTAATAAAGGGACGTGTCAATAATACTAATAAAAATAGCTAAATGTCCGTCACTATTCTGAGCACTTGATGTATTTTCTTATTTTATTTCATGATAACACAGTAAGGAGATCCTGGTATTATTCCCATTTTATAGATGAGGAAATTGAAGCCTAGAGAGGTTAGGTAACTTGCCTAAAGTCACACAGTTAGTATGTAGTGGGGCCACAATTCAAACCAGGGAGTCTGACTGCAGAAGTTGCACTTTTACATAACGATTCTTTTTTTTAAAACTTTATTTAAACTTCAAAAAATAAAAAAGCAGACAAAAGGCAGCTTAACAAATTATGGAAGCTTTACTTTAAAAAATCTTGTCCAGGCATAGAATTGATGGTAACACATTATAGTGAGTATAACTAACACAGCTGGTTTATAAATGGGATTGTGGCTGAAAGGGGTAGTCTAGGGATGCAAATGTCAACTGAAAGAAAGCTAGAGAATAATCTAGGGACTGAATAACATAATGAACTGGAAGTGGATGAGGATTGTGGTTAATAATACAAATATAAGAATGTTCTATGAACTAGACAAATGTATATCATTGTTACAAGGTAGTAAGAATACAGAGATACATGGGAAAATACAATTAATGTAACTTATAGACTATAGTTAACAGCAATATTGTAATATTCTTGCATCAAAGTCAAAGAAGGTACTGTGTTAATATTGGGGGGCGGGGTACGGCAAAAACATACAAATGTTCGCTATAGACCATAGTTAGTGGTAATAGACTAATGATGTTCTCTCATAGTCTGTAGCAAATGTTCCACAACAACGTAAGGTGTTGGTGGAGGGGTGTTGTATGGGAATTCTGCACATTATGCATGATTGTTTTGTAAGTTCACAACTTCTCCAATAAATATGTATATATAATCCTGTCGAGGCACATTTATCTTATTTAATCCTAAAAACAAACGCAATTGTTTCTCCCACGTTCTGAAAGATGAGTGAGAATGAATGAGCACAAATTGGTTAAATGACATACCAAGGTCTCCTTGTTAATGAAGAAAATGAAAAAAAAAAAAAAGCTTGATCATATTCACATCTCATAAAACTAAATCCCATGTTCTTTTTCTTTTACCATTAGCATTGATATAGTACCTTCTTTGCCTTTACTACAAAAATATTACAGTATTACTGTTAATTATCTATATGTTACATTAGTTATGTTTTTCGCATGTATCACTATATTTTTAGAAATTTGTAATAGAGGGACATTCTTGTGATTGTATTGTTAACCACAATCCTCATCTACCACAAATCACTATATTGCACAACCCCTAGATTGTTCTCTAGCTGTCTTTCAATTAACATTGGCCTCCTAGATGACTCCCTTCAGCCACAATCACATTTATAAATAAGCAGTGTTATTCTCATTGTAATGTGTTACCATCAACTCTATCCATTTCCACATATTTACAATCAACCTTATTAAGCATTCTACATACACTCAGCATCAGCTCCCCCTTCTTGACCCACCTAACAATTCTTGTTTCTTTCTGCTTCAAATATTTTTTCATAAAGCATATACAAAAGCCGAGGCATTAACTAATATGAGAATGAGTTAACCTTAAACAATTTTGGCTTATAAATATCTATGTTAAAATTGCACAGTGATGATATCGTAGTTAACAGGATATATGAGTAGGAGTTTTAAGGTAAAATTTCAGATGAACTATGGAAATAAGAGTACACCCTTCCGGGGGCTGGTTGTCAATGACACTTAATTGATATGAGAATACCAACCCCAACAATCAGAGTAATGATAGTGTCTTTATTGAGAATATTTAGAACAGCTTGACAAAGAGCTCCTCCTTGGAATAGCCCTGAGGAGAGAGGTTATATAGCTGTTATTATGATGTCTAAAATGTAAATGGGAAAAACCCAAAGACACGTAAAAATCAAGAGATTTGCCACAGAGCGTTCAGCATGATTGGTATCATTCTGATTAAGCACTATTTTGCCAGCATTGTTGTTCTAAGAAATTTGCTGCCTCACATACTTCTCCCCCTCTAGATCTCACAGTACAAATATCAGCTCTCACCTCTGTGCATCCTTGCAGCTAAGAAGATGGACCTAGGGTTACCCAACTAAGCAGAACATGGTAGCAGTGGGGAGGGGGAGCTGCATCTAAGTTACCTGTGGGGCTTTTTTCAACCAACACTCCCTCCCCCAGATTCTATGGTGAACCTAGTAAGTCACTAGCATCAGGATGTCTTGGCTTGCTAAAAGGTTGAGGACTACCGTGCTAGACAGTTGAACATACCAGGACACCTGTGGGTCTCCCTGCATTGTTTCTTGGTTCTACTATGGGCTAAGGGCCAGCCTTACTCTTGCTTCAAGGCCACAGATTCTGCCCTTCACTCTAGAGGATAACCTCAAATATGTGTGCTCCTGATCACAGGGCGAAGCAGAGAAAATAGACCTGAATCAACATCAATTTGTTACTTCTTCTGACTAGAGATACGAAGATATGCCCAGTGTGACATCATCTTTGTACCCAACAGCATCGTTCATTATGAATGACAAACTAGTTTTGTGTAATTTTCTGACGTTAAACCAAAGTGTGTTATCCTCATGAGAAATGCTGTGATAATCCAGATGAAATTAGTATTGCAATAATTTATGACTTCCTTCCATTAACTTAGCTTTTATCCTCCAGGCAATGTTTTTTCATCTTGGTTATTTTCCTTTCCACCCCGAGTAACCAAATGTTATAAATTGTTATTGCTTCAAAAATAAGTAATCTTATTTTGATTTAGCACTTGAATCAAAACCATATTGCATCATCAAAGGTACCTCAAATCAATGATTTTAGATAAAGCTATTGATGCTTTAAGCACACATAAACATTTAATCATTGGAGTCAGATTCTAAACCAAAAAACTCATCCTCTTGATCTGATGCTGATGAGGGCTGGCGCCTGGGTTTCAGAACCTTCTCTACATTGGCTGCATTGGTGTTTCTGAATCTGTGGGCTCTACATTGGCTTCCTCAATGAATATCTGACCCAAAAATATACCTTCCTAGAGCTTCTGGCCACATTATACCCACCTTTCTGTGGGTTTTACGTTTCAGGCCCCTGGAAACCTCATCCCTTTTTCCGAACTCCTCCTTGATATTTCTCCTTGGCTATTTACTTTTTCTAAATTGTATATTCCAGTTGGAAGTTCCCATGGGCTCTGTCCTTCAGTGAAGGCCAATTTCACCTACTCTAGTTTCTCCACTTAGTCTTTTTAATGGCCTTGAGTCACTAAGAAGGATGCCATTTTAACCCAGAACGCATGCCAGGATCACTTCCCTGCAGGAGCCAGAGACAAACTCCCGTCTCTTCCTGTTTTCCTCCCTGAGCTTGCTTTGGGCTCTCCCATTAAATTCTCATTTCCCTCTGAGAGGTTCCAAAGGATGGATCATCTGTAAAGCAGAGCAGATGGCCATATCTAGGGCTAAAGACTCAGGGCTCTCCTAGATCAGTTTATCCTCCCCAGGTTCTCTTTGGTGACATTACTCAGATGTTGTCAGAGGAAACCGTGAAAGTCATTGCAAACTATTATATTCTCTGTGATATTCTCCATATATCCTGTGCTATTTATTGAATGCTTACTATGTGACAGGCATGGTTTTAGATGCTTATTAATCAACAGTGAGCTTATAGTATAATGAGACTGCAGTTCCAGTTCTCAGTCCTCACCTTAGCCTCTCAGCAACTTTTTTTTGTATGTGTGTGATAATATATATCATATAATATATTCCATTTTAACTGCCTTCAAGCATATAATTCACAATGTTGTGCTACCATCACACCATTCATTACCAAACAGCAACTTTTGAAAGACTTCATCACTGATCACTCCCTCCTTTTAAGACATTTCTCAATTGCTTTCTGGGAAACCATGTTTCTTACCTCCCTGACCATGCCTTCTCAGTCCCCTTGGCCTCCGCCTCTCCCTGACTGCTACACATTCCTGGAGTGGCCCTGGCTCAGACTGTAGCCATCTTCTCTTCTCCATCCATACTCACTTCCTGGGGGATCTCATCTAGTCTCAATTTCATATACCACCTATATAACTAATGACTTCAGCTCAGACTTGGGCTGTAACTTCAGACTGATACACCAAACTGCCTACTTCATGTATACACTTGGATTTCCATAAACATCTCAGACTAACATGTCCAAAACACAGTTCCTCCTTTTCACCCCCATCAGATCTATTCATCTTACAGTCTTCTCCATCTCCCTAAATGGTACCAATGACCATGCTGTGCTCAGACCAGAAATCCACTAGTTATCTTTTTTTTTTTTTTTTTAAGATTTTATTTATTTATTTATCCCCCCCTGATGCTTGTGCTCACTGTGTCCATTTGCTGTGTGTTTTTCTGTGTCTGCTTGTCTCCCTTTGTTGGGTCATCCTGCTGCGTCAGCTCACCGCGCCGTGCGGGCTGGCTTGCCTTCACCAGGAGGCCCCAGGAAGCGAACCCAGGGCCTCTATCCCTTGCCAAGGTTTCCTCATAGTCCCTCTGTCCTTCATCCTTAATCCTTCTTCCATAAGTGAATCAAAGATGCTGAAGACATAGAGCTAAAAAAATCTTTATTCTCACTTCCAGAGCAGATGGGGTAGGACAGTTAGAAGGAATACATGCTTCTAGAATCACAAATTAGAGTCCTGAATATCTTTTCCCATGGAAAAATTATTTTAGGTAATTCTATAACATCGAAAGTCATATATATTCTGGACTAGGTAGCTTTTTAGGGCTAGCCTGGAGCACCCAATCAGCAAGTAGAACATTATTTCTATTGGAAAATGTGCTTCATGGCTTACAGATGAATTTTTGGTATATAGTCTAGTCATAGTTTGGGAACTTCAGAAAATACAGGAAAATAGTTTTTCTGACATATTAGCTCTTGAATTAATCTACATTCACTATTAAAATGTTCAGTCAATTCAACTCTATTCATTTGAAAAGAAAAATCTAGTTAAGGTCCTGTTTCAATAGAATTAAGAAGAACATT